>DWPP01000805.1:0-10094 GCA_018251735.1 Eantis mithridates tamenund
CTTTCTCTAAGTTTGTTTCTCAATCAGCCCAAACGGCTGGATGTATCTAAATGAAATATGGCACATTGATAGGCTTTTTTATATCGAAAAAAATGCACAGATCCTATGGGAGTTATGTAATTTAAAAGTATTTCTTTCCCTGGAGTCCACTGCTGGACATGGCTTCCTCGTATTAGCGCAACTCCATTTCCGCACTTTCGGAATCCAACGATTCATTAAGGTTAATTAAAATTCGGGATCTGTCCAGGATTATACTGTTCTGCTTTTTCCATTTTCATGTTCTTTTGTTCTGTTCAGTCTGAACGAATTCTGGCCGTTCTGTATAGAATAACGCTGAAACACCAGTATCCTAGCAAGAGATTATGTATTTGTTCCATTACATAATCCTGGGTACCTACTTAATGGGTTGCAAGTTGGGTTGAAAGTGGTATGTTACATTGTAAAGGTAGAACTGAATGCATTTGGGCTCACTGCGTCATTTATTTCTGCCTAATAGCATATCATTAACAGACCATTTAAGTTTATTGCTAGGCACGGGTCTCCTCTCCAAGGAGTCCGTCACGCTGGCCAAGTGCGACTGACTTCACATGTCTTCAAAAACTTTGGAAAACATTTAGCCATCCAAACATCGTGAAAATCACCCCACGCTATTTTTTTTAATTTGCCACATAGCGTGATTAAAATTGCATACAATATCACACATGTGAGAATGTATACATTATACGTACAGTGTTAATTATATTACATTGTACTGTAGTCAGAGGAAACGCTGTTATCAATATTAAATAACAAAGAGCTCATTGTTCTGTCCTATTTGTTTTTGTTACTTAATTTTAGGTATGTAGTGTCTTCTATACAAGGATTGTTTTGTTACTACTTATGTATGTGCGGCATTTTATGAATAGCAGGTATACGTTATGTTCTTGGCAAATTATTTGAATATTATTTGGATATTGTAATGCAAATAAGAACAAAGCCACAACTATGGATAAGTGCCTAGAGTTTCTTGTCTTCGGCTTTTTTCTCTTGGTCTACCTCACTCCGGTACTCAGGGATGTTTAAAACCATATTATTATGTGATGCTATTAACTTTAATTTTAATATGTAATGTGATACTATTGACATCATTGGAATAAAATATTTGACTTTGACTGAATGTAGATCAAAGCAAATGAATAGGACCGGGTTGTTAATGATGGTGTGCGTTTCCAATAACGATATAATATTTTCTGTTATAAAACAGTTCAGATTTACACCATAGCAAGGGGTAAAAGCTTCTCGAGAAAACATCAAAACGTGTCAAGCGAGGCCGAGCCCAATTATAACGCTGCCTCGCAACATTTTCCCATTTTATTTTAAACTAACTTCCCAACAGAAAAATATATCAAATTCAAAAACTTGAAACAACACTACGAGGTGTTAAACAGGTGCTTTTGAAATCAAGTACGCAATTTAAAAGGTAACTCAAAAATTTCTTGTCAGATGTGGATCCTACACGAGCTTCTCGTTTAACCCAGTTTTAAATAAAATGTATCATCAAAATTGGTTAATTCCATAAAAAAATATTAAGTAACACACGATGAAGTAACTTTTATGAAGTCGGTTGAAACACTAACACTGGACTTTCCGGTGTAAAAAAAAATGTTTCATATCAGTCTAACCTTAATGTATCCTAAACATTTTTTATGTATCCTCCCATAGAATACCTAAGAATCGTGGCTTATAGGCACTTGTAAATTAACAATACTTTTAAAATTGATAAAACCAGGAATATGATAATCTATCTATGGTTCTAACAATGTATATATTGTTTATCATGTTTTCTATTCAGCAAAAGAAAATAAACGTAGTTCGGGGACAATAGAACTATCCGCCTGGCTTTAGACTCCTCGCCACCGTGCATAAAGTAAGATTAAGGCTCTACGAAGAGTCCTTGATAAACCCCTTTTAACTATGTTTGCTCTTTTAGAGCTATTCCGTTCGTATGCACAGATGTATTGTAAGACACCGGTAGGTATTGGGCTTAGCGCTGCAGATGGGGAATAAGAAAAATGAACGTGTTTTCGCAGTAGTATTTTTTGCAAAAGCCTTCATTATATTTTATGTATAAAGCTGAATCTGTATATATAGACTCTTCCGTTACTGAGTGACTGACAGACAAGGCAAAGACAAAACTACTGAACGAAAGAAGCTGCATGACATATGTTCCTTGGAGAGTGTAGGGGAGCACTAAGAAAGGATTTTGAAAATTCCACCACTAAGGTGGTGAAACGGGTGTTTGTAGGCTACGCAGGCAACGCTATAAGCTAGTTTATAATAACTGCGAATCAGAATAGGTGGAGTAATGTATGATACTCATATTACTCCAAGTAAATAAGTAGGTACTTGAAAATCGAGGAGATAATGCGAAATACTAGCGTGATCGTAATTAGAATAGTTAGTTATGAAAAGTCTTTATTTGTATTACAAGATAATAGTGTATGGTATTTGACCATAAAGAGTATTTATTGTATGTGGTTGACATTTTATAGCAAACATAATTTGCTATTCAATCAAAGAAAAAAGACCTAGATTAAAAACAATAGGACTATTCGCTTAGCTTTACTTTGCGTGATAATCGCGACCAGAATCGGAACTAATGCAAATTTTGTTTGTATAATAAGCCTTCATAATAATGAACGAATTTCTTATTTGACTGCATATAAATGTGTTAGATGAGCGTTTTGAATTGTTTTAATAATAGTAATTGGAAGCCACCGGGCAATTAAATACAGTATAAATATTATTTATTGTACAAAACAAATGTACACGCATAAGAATATAATATAAATAATTTTCTTCTCCTTGTATGTTTATATTTGACTGTATTTTTTTGTTTATATGTTATTGTTATTTGTTTTGAGAGAGAGAGAGCATGTAAGGGACCTGGTGAAGATGTATGTATGTATGTATTTTGTTTTAAAAGTTTGAATTTTCTTTTTCCACGATTCCTTTAAATTACTACAAAGTACCAGTGCTACTTTTTTACGTCTAATTATTTGCAACGTGATATTGATATGTGAACTGTGCATTGATAATTTAAGACTTAATGAAATTTTATTTCTTCGTCTAAGAATGCATCAGTGCTTGTCGCGGCTGCAATTGAACGGATGTACAATGTCAATCTTTCTTCCGGCGCAATTCATTAGTTACAACCGGAGAAGATTTACTGGGTGATATTACTACACGCGAATGTAAATCTGTATGTACTTGTATTTGTACCGTCAGACTGAATATTGTACAATGACTGTTACTATGCAAAACAGTTTAGCCAGCCTCTAGAAGTTTAAGAGTAGTCTAGTAGTTTAACTGAACTGCGGTCTATGACGCTCTTTAGTGGATTAAAAAAAAAAAGATTTTTATAGTTGTCTCACGAATCTATCAAAAATGATGTTTTTAATCTTTATCCTTTACAAAGTAGTTTGTATTATTTACTAAGTAAAAGTTACCCAATGGCGCTCTAGTATTTAGACGTGAGAGAAAAATCTGAGTATGAGATTTATTAATGGTCTATCGCCTACGTCTCTTGAAATTTAACTATTGTAACAAATCAAAAATTATGGTGGACGTTATCATCTGCTGTGTTGATATGGTTATGAGTTTCGAGTATTTGGGACTGAGTTGCGGTTGCTATGGCAACGATCCATTAATTCTGTTACCCGTCACATTATTTCCTCCATGATTAACGACATGCATTAATGCAGTGAACTGAATTTAATACGATACGCGAAAAAGTAGGGTAATGTTTTGTCCTTTGTGAATTGAAAGTAGGTTACTTCGTTGTATAATATTTACAGTCGATATTCAATTACTTCAGAAATAATATTATGAATTTAATATTGTTATAGTGTACATTTTTCCCGTTCGGTACGGAGACTATTGTAACTTTTGTATTACTTTATATTTAAAATGAAACAATATTAAGGTGTATCTTACGATAACTGTCGATCATATTGGGAGCGTATTAATAGAAAGAAAGAGACCATTTATTTTAACTATAATAGGTACCTATTTAAAAACAGATTTAAAAAATAAAACTTTCAGTTAAATTTAATAAGAATTTTATAATACATACATGGCCCTGTTGCAATTACTCACCCTATAAATATCAGTTGGTATCAGACGTGCCACCATCTATCTGTCGCTCCATTCTCGCGAATGTCAATCTGGGCCGACTGATATATGGATTGCATGTGATAAATCGGACAGCCGGAGTCACATCCCGTGTTTCGTTCGGTTTCCAAATTGATATTGCGCGGATTTCCTACAATTGACGTATTGGTTGGCGAGTTGAGCGTCAATATTGGTAACGAGTTGGGCGCCAATATTTTGTTTAAAATAAATTGTTAAATTTTTCGTTTGATTTTTTAAATTAATAAGCGAATTAGTGAAGAATCATGATCTGTAAAGAACTTCATTTTAAAATTGTCCAATTTGAATTCGATCTTAGTTTATTTGAATAAGTCTTCTGTAAGTATATAGGTATAAACAATTTTAACTAGAAGTTACAACTTTCTGTGTCATCTAATATGTCAGTCAACGTTCAAAGATTTTAATCATTTTAATTTTTATTTGAGCTCTTAATTAAGAGAACACACATAATTTGCAGCTGTCGAAAAATTTTACACGTGGTTAGCCGGTGAATGAAGCACGTGGGGCGTAGCGGGCGCGGTCGTTCGATACTGCGGAGGCTGCGCGCTGAGCTGCCGCCCGGAACTACCTATCACCAGTTAACTTTGACCTACCCCGCCCCCTAACCGCCACACAAACCTCAACGAGCGCGGGGAAATGCTCCGTAATAGGGGAGCTCCAAGTTTTCCGGTCGTCTCAACTGTGTGCCAGTTACGCAAGAGCCATCGTGCTATCATAATAGTATCGCGAATGTATCATAGTAAGAGATCTCGGCTTAATGGGGGTTGTTGGCATGGAAGACAAAACAGGCGCTTCTCTTTCTGATAGCTTCGGTTATAGGTAGACGTTCTAGTTGTTATGGAACGCTATTACTTTTTTTATTACAAAATTAATTATTTATAAGGGGCTCAAGTAATTAAGGCCAGTAATTAAATCTAAGTGAGTTTAGATTTACGTTGGTTTCCTTACTTTTCAGGATGAAGTAATTAATTCATCGGATTGATTTTTCTAAAAAAATATTAATTAGTATTATTAAATTTGAATATAGCTTATAATTTAACAAAAATAATTATGTTTTATTTATCGATGTGGTGATTACTTGGCATTAGAACTTAAAGAATTCCTCAATGCTAGATTTAAGTTGTTATTAACAAAAAGTTTTCTGATAAATTACTTGTCGTTGATAACAAAATTAATTTAAACTTTCTCAACAACTCATCCATATCCCCCTACTGGACACGTGTTACCACTCGAAAGATGAGAAGGCGTCATTAAGTCTTTTCGAGAATAATTTAGATTCACTGTTAATAGGTGGCGTTTTTGTTCTTAAAAAAAATCCTCAGTCCATGTGGACTTGGGATTTTTGGTGTCTTAATTCAACTCACCATTCAGCGTTCTAGTAACTTCACAGAACGGGGTTAATCGTAAAGAATCTGTTTATAAATTAGTCATTAACCTATCTAATTTATAGCGTGAACCTCGCGGCTTTCGCCACGCTACCCAAGTACAGATTGGTGGTCTTCACGTGCCCGGTAAATAAATATTCAAAGTCAAAGATCTCTTCAAAGTATAAATGTGCTAGAGTGTTGATAAGATCTTTAATGTAACATGGTCGCTTGCTTCAGCCTATTGCAATCCACTGCTGGATAAAGGCCTGCCCAATTTTGCACCAAATGTCCCAAATATTTGCAACTATCCAAATATATTTCCTTTATATGTATTTAACATGCAGTCATTCGTAAATACATATAAGTAAGATTTCAATTTAATTTTGCAATTATTCAAAGAAAGCATACAATTTATTCATCGCATCAAATCATTTCTGTTCTATTTGTAAGCGTAATAAAAAGGGAATGTATTGAAGCTATAACTAAATGTATTTAAAATGTGTTGAACTAAATGTAATTATAGTAAAACCTTTCATCGTAAAGGTTTGATCATATCAATATTATAATTTTTGAGCAAGCGCTATAGTGGTATTTAACTTGAAACTTCAAAAGGTCGTGCGTGATATTGCAAGGGATACGCCAGTTAAACCCTTAACTGTAATAAAATGGCTCTTATGTAGAGTAGCCCTTATTATGAGTGGCTTTGGAAACGACGTCGATCGTAAATTTTTTTGGTCATTTTTTGTCGTATGGAATTTTCTTACTACATAGTGATTATGTGGCGTAATTCGAGATGCATATTTTTTATTGCCCTAACAATTTTCTTTGGGAGAAATTACTTTTTGGCGGAGGTCAGATGAGGATTGTGGAGAAAAGGGATATTAGGCGCAAACATATTTTTAATAAGATTTTTTTTTATAATATGGATAAGAAAGATAAAAATAAAAACAATAAAGTCTGACATTTTCTAATCAACATTATTCAGAATTTTTATTTTTAGCATCTTTGGATTTGGCATCTTTTGATAATTGTCGGAAACCAGCTACCTCTTGTTTAAATAATTAGCTTAGTCGGATTATTTACTAATACCGTTCTGCGAAATTAACAAGATTCCCTATGTCGTGTTGCCAAGGTCAAAATCAAATTCAGACATTCTATATCGTTCTAAGGTATACATTAATTACTTTTAATGAAAGTCAATACTTAATATAAGGATTTCAATATTTATTCGCTTTAAGCATCCCTGAACACCTGATGGAGGTAGACATTTTTATTTAATTCACCTCTTAATCTAAATTGATGGTAAACTATTCATGTCTTCAATTATAAGTATACTGCTCTCATATTTCCGTTTTGCTCACATAATCGGTATCATTTGAACCTAATCTAGACAAATATTAGCACCGAATCGGCACATCGCAAAATTTGTTTTCATAGATTGCTGAAGTATTCCAAGTAGATATCAGTTCACGGTATACAGTGCTTTAGCGCGCTACCCTTTAGAGAGAGAAACCCTTGACGGGAGCTCATTGGCCGCGTTTTCTTTGTGGCCTTATATTGTAGGCATAAGGTTGATATTTCACGATCGATTAGGTCCCACAGCAGTTGGACGTGGATGGTTGTACGTTGTGCCCGAGATAAGAGAGTTCGTTGAACCGACGGGCAATTCTTTTCTTATGCTGATTTTCCTTTGATTGAATAAGTTTTATTGTAGGGGACGTTTTTTTGGACCGCAACGATTGCGGCAAAGGATTTTCGAAAGATTGCGTAGGCGGAATTCACTTTAATGCCTAAAGTCCGCTGTGCAATAAGCGCTTTAAGCTCTTCCCGCTTGTTAATTGCTTCATTGTTCATTCAAGCTTCGCTATACGGAATTTTACAGCTAATAAATGCTAATCGTTCCTTGTGCGGCTTTATAATTTTATGTCATTAAAATTTTCAAGCGTCTCTTTGTGTATCATCAGAAGCATAAAGTTCAAAACAAATTAATTCTTCTGAAATATAATTGTTTCTGTTCTTATCTCTTCCCACTTCTTACTAATTACCTTTATAAGACTTTCGTTAGCCAAGTTGTAGCTTATAATTATAAAGGTAAATGACTAAGTAATAAACAGGTTCCTTACGACTGACCTAATTCTATGAAGATACTAGAGCGCTCCATCTTCGTACGGGTTGAACTAATAATCCAAGAAATCGATTGCAACGCCACTTACTAAGAGTGATATTAAATCAAAATTATTCTTGAATATACTTAATGATGCAGACAAATTATTATGAAAATCTATCCAGCCGCGTAAGAGTTCAAAAACACGCACGGAAAGAAGTTTTCTAGCAAGAAAAATGCGTTAAAACTAGTTCATTAAGTTTAACCATATTTAAGAAAGAACGTTCCTGTAAGATAAAGTTAGTAAACTACTATTAGTATAACAACTATTATATTTATAAGTATTCGATGAAAATAAATTTAATTTAATTTAAAAGTAAATTAAAAGCATTTGTAACCGACTGTACTTGTTAGACATTTTAGTCGTAAGGTTGTCCACGCGGTGACGAAAACCAGTTTTGAAAGAATTATTTTAAGAATGTCGCGTCCTCTAACTGGAGGTCAAGATATGTTATGTAAGAGAACTGAAGAGTTTTGAAATTTATGTTTAAATATCATTACACAGATACTTTTGAAACAGAAACAGAAGTATAATCACTACTTCTGGTTGCAGCTGCATCTTACTTCGGTGGTTCTGTGTGTGACTTCAGTAAGCAACGCTTTGAAGTTACTAGTTGTCACATGTCGTGCGTATCTCCAGAAAGTTCTTGAAAGCATTGTTTAGTCGCAATACCAGCCATTAAGTACTTGACCATTTTCACCAAAAACCCATAATACCTTTTGATTGGAACAAATTTATGCTTATTAACCAATAGCGTAATGGATTTCTCCCTCTGAAGGGCATATTTTTGCAGGCGCGTCTGATCTAGTTTTATTTGCCTAACGTCAGCACTACTGTTCGCGGTCAATTGTTTCAAAGTGAAGGCGTGATGTGTAGCTCTATATACTGAGGTCGTTGTAGTTCCTTTGACTTGTTCCATCTCATTTTTTTGCAGCTTGTAAGTTTTAATTGTACCTCGGTAGGACGCATGTCTCCAGCCTCCACACACTGCAAGGCACTCGAAAACCAGCATGTATGTATGTACACATCGGTGTACAGATATATAAAACGTATGTTTCAATTCTGTTGTACGAACAAGAAGAGTTTAGTTTACCGCCGTTCCATGACAGTTGTTTACATTTTGTACTTTTAAATTATGACTCGATAGAACGTAGGACTTTCAGTCTTCCTACAACGCAGGGTACTCCAAAACTCGCTGTGTCCGCGACTTTATTCGCGCGGAAGTCGATTAGGACGCGTTTCCTATGTAAATCCCAATTCCGTGGGAATTTCGGCATATAAAGTATGTGTTATTTTGATGTTTAAGTTGTGTTGCTGTAAAGTTATATCCAAATCCATTCAGCAGTTTTCGCGTGAAAGAGCAACAAGTTCGCACACACACAAACACACGCACACACACACGCACACACGCACACACACACGCACACACACACACACATATGTTAAGATTAAGCACTTATAATATTAGTATGATTCATGTACATGTAAGTGTACAGAAATACGTATATTTAAGGCGGTTGCATGAACAATACATAAATAAATAAGTTTTTTTTTTCTGGTCGCTTTCACCACTTTTACGTGAGCAGAACAGTGTAGTCTTATTACTCTGTGGCAACCTTTTACGCCATCCAATGTGAAGTGGCAAAACGGGGGTGCAATTAGGTACATGGCTTATAGCATTCGCGGCTTAGACATAATTATGCGGTCATTGTTTTCAGCGAAAATGTTCGGTAGTCTTTATTTGTTTAAGAGTTTAGTTTTCTTTTACTTCAGGCTTCTTCGACATTTAAGAATTTTAACGTTCTGTTTTTCTTTTCGGACATCTTGGTCCGAATTTTCAGTCCAAATTTGAAGAGAAAGAGAAATACAGTCTGCGCTTGTGAAGTGTCCAGGGAATTATGTTTGAGTTTAAATCTATATTTTATTAATATAGTAATAGCTGAAAAGTTTTTTTAGTTACATTTCTGTGATTACTGGACTCGCCAGGTGTGAAAGGTTATTTTTGTGTAGGTACTATAGCTGTAGTGTATTGACTGATTGTATTTGTTGTCTCATGCACCTACGTCACTTGTCAGTGGTGTTCCGGCGGTCGGCCAGACTGCTTGGGTAGTGAGGATGCGTGTCGTGGTGCTGTTGAACCGTAATTAACCCTAATAAGTAGAACATTACAATAGCTCACGAGGAAGGCTATAGACGGTCTAAATAAACGCGGATGAAACAGTGGGCGTTAATAGCTTTACATTAAACACATATCTTCACGCCAGTAAGGGATACGGGGTAGGCAGAGAGCACGTAGTGCCAAACATCTCTATCCTTACAGACCTGCCGTGTTTCTTCCACATTCATTACTCTCTTCATACATGCACGCCGG
>DWPP01000806.1:0-10089 GCA_018251735.1 Eantis mithridates tamenund
ATAATAAAAATGATCTGATAGTTTGTAAGTAAAATAAGAATAGACAATTCACAGGATAATAGTTTAACGGTAAAAGGAACGCCTATTTTATACTTCATTGCAATGGTAGTTTTGAAGTCGGTTTTTTTGTTATAAAAGTTTTAATTGAAATAAATAATATCATAACACACCACACCATCCATTACGCTGCGCGATGGGAGTCTTTGCACTGTGATATCTACGAGTACGAAATATAAAAGCACAGTTTACCATATGCTATGCTGAGGGTTTGAACACTAGAATACCTTCGAAATATAAATGCACAATACGTGTAATCGCGGATAAATCACCTAACGCCACGAAACCCGACAAAGACACACTGCTTCACTGATGTTTGATCGCAACATTTTATCTTGAAACAGAAAAATGTTCCATTACAATAATGCCCTTCGAACAATATTTATCAAACAGCGCCTACGTGAATAATATATGACGACGCGTTCAGCGTTTTAATGTTGGCAAAGCTCGCTGGATTGCGATTAAATGTCATTATCGACAACACTAAGGATAGCTGGGAGATTAACGGCTTTGTTTCCAAACGTTTACTTTGGCGTCCTACGCAAACATTGTACAAATATTACAAGGACTCGATCGAGCGTCAGTCACGCGTCATCAACAGCCAAGTAATTACCATTGAATGGTGGTATGTGAGACTAAACGAACCGCTGTTATCAACGAAACAAGCATTGATACATTTACCTTGTCTCAGACCTCCAGAACGGCAGCCCCCACGTTATACAACACAATGAACTGACCTCAACACTTATCATTAAGAAACGGCTAACGAACATACAAATTTTAATTTTTGTAACGCTGCGTTCTCACGCAAAACTGCGAGTGCAGGTGCCTCTCGGACCAAGTCGTTTTGGCCTTCAATCGAGCCAAGTTATCGTAGGTAAAGAAAATTTCATGAAGCCCCTACAATACGGAAATGCGAAAGCAATAAAAAACAAAATTGCCGGTAATGCTTCGTCCGACCTCAAAACGGGGATCATCAATGCAATTTCTCGGAGGAAATGTGGTGCTATTCAAAAGTAGACTGGTTTTTGTGATTGCAAGGTGATCTGCCTGCCGTACAAGTCGCTTATTGACTGTATAAATAACCATATTACTTCCGGAACCGGATCAAACGTTGTCGATAAAAACAGTTTTAATCCAACACTCGTAAAAATAAATAAAAGTGTATTAAAGATATTCATTTTACACGTGTGTTTCGAATTGTTTCACCAGATACAATGTAGAGAATACAAGCGATTCTTTTAATATGATAAATGTGAATGTTCCAAGAAAATAAGTTTCGCAGTTTCGTGTAATTTTATTACAAATTACGAATCTGATTTAGTTCTCACAGCACGCAACCGCATCAACTATGCAGTGCCTCACTCAGTAGTCTGCTTATTGTTGTGCAACAATGCAATCTGCCTTCGATCTCATGATGTATTGCACCTCATTTCACTGGCGCACTGCAAATTTCTAACTTATCCCAACCATATTGCCAGCTTAGCAACTATCTACATCCAATATTGGTTTTGTTCAAATCATAGCGAATTTATGGGAAAGAAACCGCACCGCGAGATTCCCTTGATTTCCCAGTCCGGATAAGATACGCTCGTAGATTTCCTGCAGTGGTTTCGCGGTCGGGCCACTGTTTATCGGTTGTGGAACTCAAATAAATCTATTGAATAACGTATCTAATGTTTTCTATGTGCAAGTCGTGACACTACCGTGGAACGGGGGACGGAACGTTTAAACTTGTGTCGTCGAACTCGTTGTCTGCTTGTATTGTTATGTTTTTGTACCAATATTTCCGTGTAACCCTCAATTTCAATGAATGAAGTGTTCCGTTTCCGTCGAGTTGAGATTTGAACACGTTTGATTTAATTTTAATGGACACGCGTTAGTCAGATAAGATCTTAATGTCACGGTGAACGTTTAATATTAACGCTCTCTTGCGTTTCGCAGTTTTCTAGTGTATCATATTAATCTTGGAAACAAAGCATTGTGTGCAGTGTACGCAAGTCGACGGCACCAGACCGACAAATTTCGATTTCATCATGAAGGTCGAAGCACGTATTCGTGATTGTCTGTGGCATAACTAGATCGGCAAGTCGAAATGGTACCACTTACCTATATACCATTACTGTAGATCCACTTTGAATTTGAAACGACTGACAATTGAAACATTAAGAGTGGTCATACTCGAATCGTGACTGATCTTATGCAAAACAGCACGAGTCAATAGGAAGCCTGCTGCGATTCAAGTACGAAAGTGAATTTCATAGGCATAGGAAAGCAAAAGTAGAGCAAATTATTTAGCAATTTCATTTAAAGTTTACGTAAGTACTAGCAAAAGTATTTCCTATAGTAATCTCGTCCCACAAGTTTATTAAAAATCTGATTTCTTAATAATTACATGGAAGCTTTAAAAACATTTACATACGTACATATTTACACGTTTTAGCGATAGCCATTAGAATATATTTAAAACTTTGGTAATTTACTAAGCTCAATAGAATAACTATAAGCTAACCTAACCTATTGCATACCCGTAAGTAATATGAAGTCTAATCAAAGAGAAAGAGAAATAATATTTTGGTATTAAATACAAGTAAACATTATTGACTATTTACACTATCTCATTAACTTACACTGCTAACATTGATATTGCTGACTCCGTCTGCTTTCTACAGAATCACCTTCAAAAACTAATTTAATCATTACATAATCAAACGTAACTGCTACATATTCTTAGAACCGTAAAATGCTAAATTTTCTAAAAATATTAGACAGTTAAATAAATGTATGATTGTTCATGCTTATAGTCATGTCATGACTTCAGCCTGTATAAATTTCCAACCATTTTTTCTCCCCTCGAAGTGATGATTTTGCGAGAGAGAACTATCCTATACCTTATCCTATATCCTTAGCAAACACCGGTCAATCAAACTATCGTCACACATAGTCATCACCAAAGTGCATTCATTCCTAGGTCTAAATGAAGATTAAACTAATTGAGTTACTTTAGTAGTTAAAATGAATTAAAAAATCGGTTTCTCTTAAAAGTTACACCGAATATTAAATAACATATAATACAATCGGTAAAACGAATACCTTTTAGTGGACAGTACACTTTTTAAAGGTGTCACGGGTCATTGAAGGTGACTTCTTCGACTTTTGTTCATTACGATGGTATTATTAAATGGACACTTTGAGACGTCTTTGACCTGTAACGTCAGTCATAAGATTATATCCTATTCCATCATATCTTATTATAAGGTAAAGTCCGGTTAGGTTCATTTATGAATCAAGGACCGATTTTCATTATAAAAGCGTCAGTAAACACATCGATCGAGTAGTAAAGGGATTTGCCAAACACAATTATTTACTTTGGCTGTTCAGATGACTAAAAATACATAGGATCTCTATCTTTGTTTCAATTTACGCGAACGGCGCGGGCTTTTTAATATTTTTTCCCCCCTTTGTTTTTCTTTAATTAGTACTGTTAAAGACGATCCATTACTACAAATGACTTGTTTTTGGCAAATGCGCTAAAGAGTTGAAAAAAAAAACCTCTTATACTTCAATGACATATCGTTGATCAGTTGTAACCAGATCAATAACATTATAGTTTGATATTAAGAGATTAAGTACAGTTAAATTTTTAATAAATAGCAGAATAATTTGAAACAAGATTTTTAATCTTACGAAGAGGAGCTAACTACTATCCGTCCTTAAGGATGCCTGTAGGACACGGCAGGGCTGTAAGAATAGAGATATTTGACACTCCGTGCTCTCTGCCTATCTTATTTCATATGTATGGATTTATCAAACACCTGTACGTTCTTAATATTCACGTCACGAAATTAGCTAATCTGGATTCTAATCCCGTTGCAGTCTTCGGTATTTCCACGCTAATACATATTCAAGTATATATTGTAGGTACATATTGATAGTTTTTCTAAAATTTAGTTACAATTTTTACCTTTTCATGTTTCTCTTATTTTTACTCCTACCTATCCATGAACAATTAAAATTAAAAATATACAAGAGTGCCGAAATACAAAAAATAATAATTATTTAAAAATTCAATCAATGTTGAATTCAAAAGTGTTATATTAAATTTTCTTAATGTATTAATATTAAGATAGAAGGAATAGGAGTTTTTAAATGTAATTAATATCATCCCTAACCCATTCCTGTGCCACAGCCGAGCCTCCTATCAAATGAGAGGGATTGGGCCAAGACCACCATGCTTCTTGCTTGCTTCTTCTTCATAACTTTGATGAAACAGAAGTAAATATTGGAGTTTGAGCCCGGACCCATAAAAATATTAATCCGATGCCAAACCTACTAAAATACTTGAAGCAATTTTGAATGTATAGTTCGTATGTTTAATACCAGTAGAAAACGCCTATATCAGTGTTCGAATTTTGTGCATTCATTCCAAACCTTCAAGTAATATAAATTACCTACCAGTTACTCAGCTAATCATATTAATATTCGTCTTTTAAAATTATAGCGTAATTCGTATACACCTAATAATAGATGCTTTCCAACCAATTACTTCTACTGTAATCGCTACAGTTCGGGACCACACGATTGGACCATAATTGCCTACAACATCTCCTTTCAAAGGCTCTTTTATATGTTTCCGCTTCATCATTCTATATAATTTGACGTGAACTCTTAAAAGACCGTGGATATGATTTGACTCAATGAACTTATTCAGAGTACCCTTTCAAAGTAAACTGTGAAGCAACACTTAGGATTTTGCAAATTGTTAAAAGCTAAGGATTACTCATAATCGCCTCGATGTTGCCCGCGATCGTGTAAGCTTCGTTTATTTCTACGATTACAAACGATGGTACAGATAATGATTCAAGAAGTGTAATGAAACCTCCAACCTTTAACGTCGCATGGCTAATAACCGTAGGTTATTCCGAGTCGTGAAGAGAAGTGATTGCCATCCGATCTCGGTATCACGACACGACATTCATGTCGCTGATAGTTGCGCAAGATCAGCTAAATGTTTCCAATTGCTGAACACAGAGCCTCCATTAGATAATCGGTTCGTCAGATACGTCAACTTAAGACCAACTTTTGTTTGACTACTTTTCGTTTAACATTATCCTCGAATTAACAAGTTACATTTAAATTCCGGTAGCTAAGTGGCTTAATACATTCAAGACTTTTTTTTTCATTGATCTTGTTTTATCGGCTATCCGTGAAAATGCTTATGTTTACTAAGGAATGTAGGTCAAACTGTTTATAAAACCAGTATTGTATTGTTGTAATTAAAACCGATTGGATAATGCGCGAATAGAAACGGGTTAAAGATTTATTATGGTTCTGTAGAGACTAGAAATAACTTGATTTATGGATCTTACATATTTAGCAGCACGAATAAATTGTCAGTTGCAAATCTCCATTACTTTGTAATGTAAATGAATCTTTAAAATAAGTCTCTTACTCTTTGAATTTTTAAACTTAGACAGAATTCTACAACAATAAGTAGAAAAAAAAACGACGAAGAAAAGAATAGTAATTTTTTTACAAAAAAATTGTGACAAAAATATTAAAGATTGCTAAAAAACTAATTTTAAGATTATATAGCTAAATAAATACGATAAACAAAATAAAAGAAGATCACACGAATCTCCACTTAAAATATTCCCAGATTAAGATATTGGCTTGAAATTATTTGATGTAACGAATTATATAATGTAACAAGCGTGACCTTTCGCGCAAAAGACAGTTTCGTCACAACTGAATAAGATAATAGGATGCACTTTAATGTCAATAATCTTTGAACTTCCTTAGTTGATTTAACAACGTAAATTGACACACGCCTATTCATGCGTCAAAGTTGTTTCAAAATTGTATTCGCATAATGTAGTTACTAAAAGGAGTATACATACGTTTTAGCTATAATATAAGTTATTATTATTAATATAAGTTATTATTATTTTGCATGCTGTGACTACCTGTAAGTGGAATTATGTATTAGCTATACTACCAGATCACATGTGTATACCTCATATAATTTAATATGTAATTCTGTTGGTAGCCCTAAATTAATAAATAAATAAATTTAAAGTAATGCCCATAGAAGTACAGCCTTACAATTGTTTATAAGATAGCAACTACTACAGCTACCAGTATACTTTACTTCTTTGTATTATATCAACGCCATTCATAACAGAATTTGAAAATAAACTATTATTGAAGCTATATATTTAAGTTAATCAACAGCAGAGTTAAGCAAATTGTAAAAAATGCTATCGTTACGTAACAAGATACCTTTTTCTTTTAACAGTTCAAAGACCAATGGATATAAAGAACAGACCTCGCATCCCAATACCTGATGAAGATCCCTACAGCATTGCCAGCTCGAACGCCAACGGCTCAGGTTCCAGTGGAAGTTCTGGAGGATATGGCCACAACGGACATAATGGACATGGAGTGGTAGCAGCTACCAGGGAGCAGCTGATGATGCAGATGGGCCAGAGAAGAGGCGACAAGCCACCAAAACTGCCCCCGAGAGAGAACGGATATGGGCCTGCTGATATCCCCAAGGTATGTGAATTTTAAAATTAATTAAGTAAACGAAATAGATATTCATTACTAAAAAGATGAATTACGATATCAAAAATCCATGTACGGTACAGCTAGTGCACGTTTATTGCATTTTTTTTGTTTCTATTGCAATGGTGGATATTATGTATTAATTACTACAAATTAATTCAAAACAGGACGCAAACATTTCGTGTCATTTAATTTTTAAGGAGTTAGTGAGTTTAATAAGTTAGGTTTCAACTAACTTTGGTGTATATTTAAAAGAAGATAACAATAAAATTGTATTAATAAAATTTCAATTGAGTGCCCATAGAACTGAAATACCAAAGCGCGCATAATTCAATTTACAGTAGCCGCATTTATCAAAACGACGCGGTTTGCCCTTCATCTAAAATTAATTTTAATGGAATGCCATTTTTATCCCACTTACACTCATGGTATTTGATACTAAGAGCGACTACAGATTCTACGGTCACCAGTAAAAATAATGTCTTATTCAAATCAATTATTTTTTTGAGATATCCTATATTTCGAACCGCCAACACATTTTTGTAATCTATATCTTAAGACATAATATTAAGATGGTTTTTGAAATACTAAAAGGTTTTGTTAGCAAATAGTCTAGGTCCTTGAAGAAACGGGGTAATCCAAATTCTTTTTGCATAGAATTTTATGTTCAAAAGCACCGACTTCATAAGTCAGCAATTTTAGTCAAAACACGTAAATTCCTATTCCAAATAAGTCGCAACACGTAAAGATGTCCGCTCTTTGATGTTCTTTGATCTTAAGTTTGTTCTGATCGATCTACTTTAAAATAGATTGTATTTATCAAATGTAGACTTGAAAAAATTTAGAAAAAGAATGTGCCTAGAATTACTGACACATACTATTTTCCACCGATTACTACCCGAACCTATTTTATGTTTGCAGATAAATTGTTATTGTTTAACTTAATTTTAAGTTCGTAATCAGTACTAAATATCAATAATTTTAACTTGGCGTATGGTGTTTCATAAAAAAAGAATCAGCCTTAACAATGTTTCTTCTTCTATTTGATAGTTACATTTAGAATCTACATTTAAAATAAGAACAGAAAGCTAGATAGTTTTCTATATCCTATAAATCAATAAATGAAGAAATAGATTAATTTTACTATCATCAATTGTCCTGCAAAACTCTCTTATTAGTCGTACAGTGCGTACACAGCATAATACCCAGTGGCCAAGATGCGGTCTGCAGTAGCCGACGTAATTTTCTTGCAAGTGTAAATTGCATTACAGATTGTGCTACCGTTGCCTAAGTGGCAATTGCGAGCCATTTTTATTACATTTACAGCTTCTTTTGTGAAACTACACTTTTATTAGAACAATGAGCGGAGTAAATCACTGCTACGAACCACTTTGCAAAATCATCATACATGATATATTATGTACTATACATTGTTAGTAATCGATAAATAATTTAGTGTTCAGAAGATCATACATGATATAGGTACGTACTATACATTGTTAATAATCGATAATTTATTGTTCAGATAAAGACTTATCTAATAAATGTCACTTCCTATTTGTTAAAACAGTTTTATCTCCGGCTTTTCTATGAGTGAAATTGGCGTTACTATCATTCTTTTAACGTGCCTTTCAAAGCAAGAAAGCATGCATTTTGTTCACCATCCAGACCTTAAGCAGTTATTTTTCTTATCTTAATTATTTAGTATGTATGATCTATAGTACATTATACACAAAACAATTCACACAAATCGTGTACAATATCACAAAATATTAGCAAATCATACCAACACTAATGAACTAATGAACTAAAACTACCACCGATACATTTTCTTATAACGGATGATATATTATATTTAAAACATAGACAATGACTCATAAAAAAGTTATGATGGCTATGCACCCATTATAATTAATTTATTTTATACCTGCATATGATTGGAGAATTCTACAAAAGTCCCTAAACCCCGCTTTATCCTCAATAGTCAGTGAAGATACAAGAATCCAACACATTTCATGAATCAGAGGCACTTAACAGAAATCATTAACAGCAAACCGCAACATTTAAATCCAATGCGAAGGTAGATAAGACGTTAATGTCCTAAATATATAAAGGGAGAGTTTTTATGCAAAGCGTTCCCAAAATGTGATAAATAAGAGTTATAAACTAATTCGGCGCATCTTCAAGAAAAGAAATCACCATAAATTTTAAAGCAATATATCCATTTCAATGTCCAAAATCGTTCGGAATAAAAAAAGATTCGCAGCAATGTATGTATATTACAGAGTTAAGTTATATTACAGAGTTGAGTTATTAAGAGTACAGTGTTAATATTAATATACCTAATTTTAATATACATATATAGATATATGTATGGATGTATATAGATAGAACTTATATACGTCACAAATATTAACATAATACAAAAATTGTAAAACAGACTAACAATCCTTATTATAGGTGGGTAGGCACTTGGGTAAAATTGTGGACTCGGGTTTTAAAGCAAAATAATCATTTGCTTTGTAAAAAAAATTTTGCGATTTCGCATGTTTTATAGTATTGCTAAAAGTTAGTCATAACCTTTCAATAGAAATTTTATACATGCATATTTTTTTATAATCTCAAAATGCATAGTTACTGATGTGTATGGGAATAAAAGATACATATTGGGGCTCGAACCCAAACCCACCGAAATGAGAATCAGGGACCAAACCAAGTAAGCTTCTTAACAATTTTCTATAGAAATCAATAAACCAATTCGTTATGGGTTTTGTCAATCTGTGTCCCATCAAATCAATACATTTCCCAAGCCCTTCTATCTTATGAAAAGAATTTGTAAGGTTAAATCGAGTTTCACAGTCACAAAGAAATATAGATTAAATTTACGCAAACATCGACCGTCTTTAATATATAGGTACCTACTACGAAAGTAAAAAATTGTGTGTTAATATAACGTATAAATGAATTCCATTACTTACAATAATAAAAAAATACCATAATAAGTAAAATAAGAGAATTTCGAAATCCAAAACTTCGAAATTATAACCAAAGGTTACCGATATAAGAGTCCATTTTGTTTCCTTATCTTCATGATAATACTGCTTTATCACTATCTTGCCGACTTTTTCTTATTTTTTGGGCTATCTTCGACATGATTGAACTGTTATAGTGAAATTGATTCATAATAGCTATGTTGATAGATTCAACATTTTTTAAGCTTAGTTCAATCTATTTATTTTTCAATCAATTGAAACATGTCACGGTTATTTGTTATAGTGCCGGCGGAAAAGAATACAAATTTATTTATATTTTTTATTATATTTTTAATACAGGAATACTTTTATTAAAACTTTACAAATTATTATATTTTTCGTTAATACCGCTTTGGTATATTAGGGGAAGGTAGTACGAGATGATCCCCTTAAGCGGGAATCGCTGTAAAATGGATATTTTTCGAGGCAAACC
>DWPP01000807.1:0-10088 GCA_018251735.1 Eantis mithridates tamenund
TCGTTTTTAATAAAAATCAGATAATAAGTCTACCGTCGCCTATGAACACGAGCAACACTAGAGGAATTGCTAATACATTGCTTATAAGGAGAGCTCTTAAGCTCCTCTTTTAAAGTCCAACGAAAGTGCGTGGTATTTGAATCAGACTGCGGAGGACCTCCACAGGTCCAGATGGTTATAAAAAAAAGGAATTTTTCGTAGCATTGTGTAGTGCATTCGACTAGACAAGCAATTTCCTACTCAACTTATACAACTTCATGTAGTCACTTTCTAAACCATTTCAAGTCTACTTCCATTTGGTAGTCTCAGCAGCGAGTAACAATGTTCCTAACACTGTATTTTTACACTACCATTATGTAAAATTTTATAAAATAGATTCTTTAAATATTAACTTAAACTAATATTTTTCAACCAATCAATAAGAATGGTAGTTCAAAGTCAAGCAAAGAATAGCGTAGTAGAATGTTCGCACTATTTCTGTCACTTTTACTCTTTACTCAAACGCTGATAGAGCGAAGAGAATAGATCCACATTGACTTAGCAATTAATGGTCAGTGCAGTGACTTAAAAATTAAACATAGAGATTCAAAAAAATATTTCTAACAAAAAACGCCGAATGTGACGTCACGTAACAGACAGAATGGGCAGTTTTAATACAGAATTGCTTGTCTAGTAGAATAGTCGTCTATTCTGAAAACATTTTTTTTTAGCTAGCAGATAAAACTAATTACAAAGTAAGTTACAGAATGGAGCGGCCTCAGCCATAATACGCCAATCTAACTCTATGGAATTGCAAGAAAATTCATGATTGAACCAATCGTGACCGGTAACGTCGGAGGACGCACAACTCCATGCATTGTACAAAAATACAGCAAACAATCTTAATTTATCTAAAGTTCCGTGCTAAGATCGAAGAGAAAGCGTTCGGAACACAAACAACGCGACGTCTAATTATAATTTATTCAGTAGAAGCATCTAGTTCTATATAACGCACATACATATAACGTCCGATGGAGTCTCTCGATACATCGACATCACTATGACGTCACTAGGTATGCGATTGACTCGCACCGGACTTAATTATCATTAGTATTACACCTAGCGTATACTGCATACGTATTTAATTTCCCTTTCGACTAACTAAATTGTATTTTAGTGCTTCTATGTTGTTAGTGAACGCAAACTGTTACAACTATTACATATTTATTTACTAGCCAAAAGATAACACTAGCGTCTACCACCATTAAAGTCAAGGACAATAATTTAAAATTCTTAAGTAAATCTTATTATCTCACTTAGGCAAGTTAAAGTTGTATCTTTACGTATACTTCGTTTTCCAATAGTTTCCCAATATACCTAACATTAAGTTTAAACTAAGCTCAATCGAATCGTAGCTTCTAGAAGGTTCGTATGGCAATAGGACAGTGGCTCCAGAGAACAGAAGGTTCCGAGATACTTCTTACACTGCTTTACTCACTAAACGTAAATATTAGTATACACATATTACAATCAACGTTATACGTATGTTTTTTAATCGTATACATAATTCCGGCGCAAATTAAATTTCGAACATGGGCGCGCATGTTCGTTCGTCAGCAAACTGAAGACGAATCAGAATCGAAAAATTCACACAACGAATCGCAAATCGATTCAAGATTTTGTCAGAAAACAGTGAGTACAATGAATGTTTCGATTCTCGTTTGTAAACTCCCGATTATCGATATCGATAACCGCACCCATCGACACCCCTTCACTGTAACGTGCGTTTTCAAATTTGAATTTAGAAATGAAAGTTCTCAATCAGATCGTACAGTGCTGAGAGGTTGGCCAATTGCAAAAACGAAGATTTGTTCTAAGGGACTTAATCTAGGCCCTTCGTCGGGTACCGGTGAAGGTACCTTCGGAAGGGCCGGCGGGCCGTGTTCGCTGCCGAGGCAGGGAGCAAGGCTTACAAGCTGGAGGCGTGGGAAAAGAGAACTAAAGTGCGAGCACCCCCTTACGTACTTCGTTTTTGCAATGGCCAGACTAAGAGCAGGGGTGCACGAGATAGCTCGTGGTCGAGTTGGGTGCTAGCTGGGGATCGCGCCTCTGAATGAGGTGGGACTTGGTGTAGGGGGTACTCACGACGTCGGGGGTGGAGGCTCCGTCGTGGCTGCTGTCGGGGGCAGAGCGCTCGCCGTTCGCGTCGGGCGGCCGCGCGGACTCCCGCTCGTCGATCACCAGGTCGATGGGCATCTTGCCCTTCAGGCAGCTGATGTAGCGATGGCAGAAGTTGTCGCATAACTCGTGCACCTGCGGACAGGTGGCTGGTTAGAAACTGTCTTGCCTAATATTTGCATACCTAATAAACACTAAATATTCATTAAACTTAACATTGTAAAACACATTTTCTAAAATAAATAAATTTTGTTCGGTCTTTTCCTAAATTCTAAATATTTTCTTAGCGAAGACTCATCTCAGCATCCGTTTGGGATCTATACCACAAACATGTAAAACTGACTTAGTTGTCTCACTACTTAGAAGGCGTGCAACAGTCAATCAACAATGAACTAATAATTTTGAACCATGGTAGTAAGCGTTCAAAGACGCCATGACGCCAATGTTAAGTTCAGTGACTCCACGTCAAAAGACATAGTGTGACCTTTAGCTGGTTCTTATTATATACCTGTAAAAAATGCACAATGACAATAGAAACAAAGGAACACATTTCGAGCCGACGGCCAACTGTCGTACGCACGAATCGTAAAAACGCATTATAAAGGTAAATACACTTTTTTCTCTCCATCCAATAAAACTCGACCCCCAGGCGCGTATTAATTTTCAACCGAGCGGCCTTATAAATTTTCATAGGCATAATTAGCTTAGAAATTAACATAAACCCATAAAAAGACTAACGAAATTTTTAGGCGTACGCGGTGAAAAGTAATAAAATGGCAGGTGGTGTTGATTCCTTAAAAAAATAAAAACAGGATTCTAAACGTCTTAGCGGATTTGAAAATAGAACGCAGCGCCGGAAGCGGAAACGACGCTCCCACCGTTGACAGCTAATTATGTCTTGGAGATACTAATTTCCTAATCGACAAGTTTTTCTGAAATTCCACTATGTTAACGCTTATTTCTTTTTATTTCTTTCTAAAACATATATCACTATTCTTATAAGTAGGTTATAAAAATAAAGAAATAAAAAAATAAAGTCTTCCCACACGTTTGTATGGAACACTAAAATCTCATGTCACACACAAAAACAAGAACATTTATGTCCAGATCAGAAACAGACATTTAATTCATTCCAGTGCCAGTGGATGCCAATCGAACCCCTCGAACGGCGGAATACCGAGTAACCACTAAACCATAAGGGTATAAAAATAACAGACGCTACGTTCTAAATTTGAAAAATATGCGAAAACTATTAATCAAATTTACATTGCACAACCACTAATAACCATATAATATTTTTTTATTATTTCATAATTCAACGTCAAATCGTATTGATCTTGAGAATCCGCAGTGCTCTTGCTGTAAATAAAAATTAATAGATACAAAATATGCTCGCATTCCAATTTTGAATAATTAGCGCCATTCGGAATAAATATGGCGTCGTTGTATATAGTTTGTTTACAATAATCTGAATTTTATAACAGAATTTTATGGACGTATAAGCCGCTGCTATTTTGACTGTTTCGAAACGGATTGATGACCAGTTGACGTTGGGAAACATGGCAGAACTCAGTAGGGTACCTGATGCTAAGTGGTCACCTCGGCCCATGGACATCTGTGACCATACGAAAAGATGTCTATAGACTTTTACTAAATCATAATCGAATCAAAATTAGTTCTAAGACGTGAATACGTTTCTTTGTCCATCGCTTAAAGTTAAAATATGACAATAATTATGATAATGGTATAATTTTTTGTCTGATTTGTTTTATAAGTATGAAGTAAATCTGTTTTTCATTGTACTAAAACTTAAACATTCGTATCTTTCGAAAACGTTTGTCCGTTTACAATTCGTGCCGGTAATCTCCAAAATTAGTTGAATCAAGTTGAATATAAAATGTTAAAGCGTACCCACATTGCTGTAACTGAAACCCAAAGTGCCCATTTGAGGTGTGTTGCCACCATAACTAGCAATGGCGGTCGCCACGCCGACCACTCCGTAACGAGCGTTCAAAATAAAACACCCACTAATTCTATGACGGCTATTTTCGATACTGACAACCACTACTGTTGACATCGTAACTCTTCGGGAATTCAAATTTGGAATTATGTCACGACCCTAAAACGAACTAACACGATTCTAGTTTACGGAAACCTATACCTTATTCTGTAGCCTTTATGAGCTTTTATGGCTGACGATAAAACCGTAAATATCTTGTTTAAATACAAGTGAGATGTCTTTAATGAGATATTACGACATTCCGAGACGCGAGTCGTAGCCGATTATCGTTCAACATCAAAACTCTTTCCAGAAATTTAAATCCCGAATCAAGTTGGAACCAGCGTTTCAGAACGAATGTTTATTTTTTAATTTTGGAATTAATGTAATGGCGGGTCGTTGACGCGTAGCCTATAAAATAAGATGGGATTATTTTATTTCATTAACTTTATAGTTTCGACTACAAATTATGTAATGAAATTTAACCTTACGAATGAGAAGCCATTGAAATTGATAAACAAATTGAATTAACAATTTAATTTAACTAATATTTAAGACACTAAATCCTCGCCGAGATTTTCGACTGAATCATGAAATAAAAAAGGTATTTTATACCTATATCACTATTATATTATTACATACATCTGTATGTTTCTGTATTTTTACTATACCTAATTGGCGGTTTAGGAATATGTTCCTAAACCGCGAAAAATCGAACAATCGCAGCAGTGCCGAGAAATAGTATTTTTGTATTTGTAGAAAATATATTACAATTTGTCTTAAACTTGTCTTGTACTTAAACTCTCCGGAAGAAATTCCTATGCAAACAAACAACAAACAGCATCACCATCGCATGGAGTACTGTCTAAGACTTTCGCTAAGAGACAGACGGACAAACGCCGTTAATCTCTTTGCGATACTCTTAGCCTGGAGACTTTATTTGCTAAATTATATTTATTTAGTAAATCAGAAGTATTTCAAACAGTAAAAATACAATAAGGAAAATCATAAATCACTCTACACACCACGATCGTTCACTTCAGGCCGTCATATGACGCATTACACTTAGAACCGGGATCTGTTTACGAAATACGAAAACGAGCATCTTAGAGCTCTCGGGCGAAAAAACAAAAAGAAAAACAAATTAATCGGGCATGTATCGCCATTACACAGGTATGCGCGTATTTTTAAAGTTCGGAAGAGGGCTGCCAACGCGTGGGCGGCGGATCTATGCCACGGCCGGTACGCGACTAAAAGGGATTTTTTTCTCATTTCAATGGAAATTTAATTTAGCGACAACTTGCTACTGCAAAGCAGCAACTCATCAATCCGACGAAGACGACTCTATCTTATGAAAATGAGTGCCGGCTGCTGCTTTCAGTGCTTCGGAGGGCAAGTTAAGCTGTCAAGGTTGGTTGGAGCCCAAAAATTGGAATCAAAACATCTAACAGACGAGGTATTTACTGATGCTTGCTCAGCATTGGGATAATGCATATGAGTCATAAACACTAAAGAAGCTGCTATCTAGGCTGTAGTTTACATTAAGTACATTAGCGATTAATTCTAAAATTAGTATGAAGCGAGTCTAAAATTAATATAAATTGTTAAACAATTTTTACAAATAAGGCGATAATTCATGTTGCGCTCAATCATTTTAGTAGCATATAATATACGGCCATTTTGCATCATAATAGCTTTTATTAAATATACCTTAAAAATCTGTTCAATTTTACATCACAATATGTGAATTTAAAAGAGTTTTCTCTGGTAAAACTCACTCTCGATACCGCCAATCGAGCCGGACGGCCATATTAAATACTATAATACATTCAAAACGTAGGTTCCATATTCAAAAGCATAAACTTTACATGCATAAACATACGATAACACACCAAGTGTATCCCGATCGGCGAGTGATGCACGCCAAAATGTTATTTATGACGTTTCCATAAAGCACTTAAATCGCACACACGCCCAATTGTTTATAGTAAACTTTGCGGTGCATTGTACGCGTCGAATAGGCGTATGCAAAAGGCTCGGCATTTTTGGCCGACATTTCTGATCGGAGCCCACAGAGCAGCATTCCTTCTTTTCTTTATTTTTTTTAATTTAAATAAAACCGGTCACCGCCGCATTCAAATGAGCCCTCGATTGGTTCGCACCTCACTTCACTCCGATAACGTTTCTATTCACCGATTTTTCGCCGATCCGATTTAATTTTCTTTAATTTAAACTTCATTTATCGTGCCTCTAATTTATAAATACAATAAAATTGACCGCGAAACGCCGTGTTCATATATTAGTGGTCATGTCGTAAGTGTGTTTTTGTTATAAACGTTGTAAAACGGCGGTGGAGGCGTCGTAAACGGGGGTCCCAGGTTCGAGGCCGGCCCGTAAACTAACAAATCTGACCTACGTCGTAAATCACTTAGCCACGCTGTTACAGATAACGTTTACGAGTTAGAAACAAAATATGAAAAAATAAAGCCGACGAAACAAGTCAGTTTTTTGGTGTAGAACATTTTTACAGCCGCAAAACGTTGTTATCGCGTTCGTATTATATCCAATAAATTAGCTCTTATACTTGTAATCTTTATTTTGAACCAGTTCTAAATTGAGTAGCGAATACCTACTAAACTAGTTTAATGCATTAAAAACACCTTCTCGGTGCGATAGAAACAAGCGCGTCGAATTTGTTTGTATTTAGGAATTTAAAAATTCCTTTATCTAATTTGAACGCATCCAAAAAAGAATAAATCTAACAACTACATAATGCGTAATTAGGGACATTCAGGTACATAAAAACCTGGCAGGGAACACCAATCGGTGATCGGACGAGAACCGCGCTCCGATGTGACCGCCGACGGCCATTTTAAAAATATTAAACACATAAATCAAAATCGTTATTGGATATTATAATATCGGAATAATCTTGGGCTCGTTAAGGATCCGGGATGAATTTCGATTGAGTTTTTTTCTATTAGGTAAAGTAGCTGTCACATATTTATATGAACCTTTTCCAATAGACAGAAATGATGAATCCTTCGTGCTTCTGGCTAGCTAACTTGATGGGTTACATTTTTCAGATTTACAGCGTATCAACTAATACACATGTTCGGAGGGCCCGGAAGACGCGTAAGCTGTCAGTGCCGTTTATCATCGAGACAGTGATCCTCAAGACTTTATCAAAAATACTTAAAGTTTGTTTATAAAAGTCCGACAGACAGGTCGATTTCTAATCCGCATCTCCATCAACCCGCATTTGAACAGCCTGGTGGAGTTAGCTCCAAGCCCCTTCCAGTCCAGTTATTGACACTTTAGGCCGCAGTGGAAAGTTGTATCAAGCTTGCCTTAATTTTGACAGATTCTTAAATATTTCTAACTAAATGTTATGAAACTTTTTATATGTATCCAAGGTAAAGATAATTTTTAACAGGCATGTCAGAGAAAAAAAATTAAATGAGAAAAAAAAACAATCCTTTCGTAGTACCGTTCTAAAAATCTATTGTTACCCAACTCGGTACAGAGGTACAAAAACTTACTAAGTTTTAAAATTTTTAATTGCTATAGACTCCGAAACACCATCTGAGTAGTGGAGCGGAAACGGACTCGTATAACGGTGTTTTTTGTTGAGACACAAAAACGAGGACGTGTGTGTAGTATGTAAACAAAAAATAGGCGTCCCCAGGTAGGTGCTGATATGAATCTAGGAAAATATCGATACCTCATCGAGGTAGCTAGCCTTTTTAAAATCGAACTTATTTTATGGCGATCGGAGTATTGATGTAAGAATCTTACTATAGTAATTTCTCAAGTATATGAGTCAAGTAATCCAAATATCGTAATAATGAACTCCCCGCTTGGTCTCATTGGGCACGGTTACCCCCACAACTGAATGCCTGGAGCTTACTCTACACTGCTCCAGAACGGAATGCTAAATGAAATCTGGCAAAGGCATATAAAGTTTATACTTAATGAAGATGGATTTTTAAACGCAAACGCAACTTTTACGCAAAACTTTTCAAAGATGTGAAGCAATGAAGTGTTTTCAATTTTACTATTATTATATTATAGGTAGATAGGTCTCCGGTCAGGGTAGGTCAATACGTTTATTTTTAATCCCTTTATATCCAGAGGCCCAACGATTCGGGGTGGATCACATTACATGTTATATTGTTACCTTTGTGTAGTACCCGAACCGTGGGCAAAGCTGCCCAACTACTTATGGTATAATATAGTACTTTTAAATAAGAAATGTCAAAAATTAAAAATAAAATTAAGACGTTATATTTACTTGTTCTTAATTTATAAATTACTCTAGACCCTAAACCGATTACCACGGTTATATTATGTACCTACCGAAGTTATCTAAAATAAATTTCAAACGTTTATACTACAATTTCGAACTAACACAATACTTTACAACTAAGTTTCAACAGAATAACTGCGAAAAACTTACACCTAGCATCTTTTTCGAAGGCCAGTTCTATCAATCAGTATTCATGTCCAAATCGTTTAGTCATACACCTCGCCCAAACTCTGTCATCTAATTATCATCCGTGTCTCGATTCGGCTGCAAAAAGCCAGATCCCGTTAACCATCGGACATAACGCGAATGGGTCCAGAACCTGTTCCTGATCGCGCCGAAATGGGAGACAGGAAAAACAAGCAACGCCGTTCAGCGGGGTCACGACGTTTAAGGATGGATAGGTGAACGATTTTTCCGTCAGTTTATAGTAAAGCAGTGCTTAGTTGGTCTAGTATCGGTTCGTATCTGTTTCAAAGTACACGTAAAATTTTGAATATTAGAAACTAATTATTACGTTTTTAGCGATTTTTGCCTATAAGTTCCCCAAAAATTCGTTAAATCTTATGATAGCAGGCTCTAGTCAATAAAATAATGGCTTGATGATGAAGATAATCAAATGGTGAGGATAAGCTCATTATTGTACGTGGAAGGTAATCTTAAATGTCCCTTTATTGCATTTTCTGGTTAAGGGTCGATTCTCACGACGGGTACTCAGGCTTATTAAATACGTCACACGGACCAAGTGTGGATTTAAAACTACCATACCACGATAACCAATAACGGAAAAATACAGCTAAAAAGCAGTTTTGCATTTTTTTTTCATGTCATCCAACGTTTTGAAATTTAAAAAAAAGCATTCTTCATTAGACCGGTCGTGTTGCGTGCGTACGTTATCTCGTTTCGAATCGATACCGGCGGATAATCGAATCGGTATTACTTCGGACAATGTCAGGTGATACTTTTGAGAAACCGGTCCCGCGACGACTCGAAATGTTCCTTCGTTAAGAGTAAAGTTTAAAAAAAAACGATCACTTACTTTTTCTAATTCTAATAGGTGAAACCGTAGGACTTGTATCGCTTGCACCATCTGAAAAAAAAAGACGTAGTTCAGTAAATCAGTTATTTTTAATGAGATAGCTTAACTCTTGAACTAAATGTTTCAAAAGTTGTTTTAAACCTAAAAATGATTGCAACTTTACGACTTGCAGGTGTAAATAACTCCGAGCTAACTAAAGTGAAAACTCTTTTGGAGAACTGGTACCAAAATTAGTATTCTGAGATTCAAAATGAGGCAATGGGCTTGAACAGCCGATATAAACCATTGGACTTGTATCAGCTCAATTTTACATCTAATGAATACCATAACTACTCCAGTAGTACCAACCAAATAGATAGAATTACTCGGCTTATAGCCAACATGACAAACAATGGCCCGTTATCGTAATACTAGATTAGGATGTTATTTGAGCCTCATCCATACAATAACTTACATGTATACACTATTATAACTCTATTACAATCATAAAATATAAATATAAATCTTTTGAGTCAATTTAACAAATATGTCTTTTTTTATTACAGAAAACTTTCCATTATTTTAATGGCTTAAAACAAAAACAAAGC
>DWPP01000808.1:0-10087 GCA_018251735.1 Eantis mithridates tamenund
AAAATAAACCGACTTTTTTACTATTTGAATGCAAAGTTTAGTTTTTGAAACTTTGCATTCAAATAGTAAAAAATCATCAATACTGGATAAGCCATAAAAAGTGATCAGGTAACACCTTCTTTCTGATATCGGTTAGCAACAAATAAACAATGCTTAACCTAATAGTATTTCTAATAAGTGAGCTTGAATGGAAGCTACCCCTGTGCCGTGGCTTACCTACGATTGAGTCACACTTGTAGCGACCTCCCCGTGTTACCGGAAAGAGAGTATGACTCAGTCGGCGTGCTGTGACGTCATTCGCCACGAGCAGTAAACAGTACATTCGAAACTTAATACATCTCAAACTTGTTCTGTGATTCGTTAACGTGTTGATATGACGTCTTAGGAAAAAAAATACAATATCGCTTGTTTTTTTGTAGGTATAGTTGTTTTGGAGTAAGTTTTCATGAATTTTCATTGGTGGTGTCGTCTAAGGCCTCAAAAATAGAATCAGGAATTCCAACAGTTCACTATAATCAATAATAATGATTAAGTAAATCATCAATAAATTTTTTAATAGTATTTTTCTCAAGCAGAATTGAAAGTTTAGGAGAAATATACTCCCTGATCGGACATGAATGGGCACTTACACAGGCTTACATTTACGGTAAGGCAAGCCTTCGATTGTTTCTGGCGCGTTTCGCATATCTCTACGATGTGTCACTTCGTCTTTTCGCCGGTAAGTCCGTCGGTCAAACCGGCTTGAAATAAGTAGTTATCGTATATTCATATACTTTAGTTCTCAATTGGTGATTTGCTTCTGGTGACGATTGTGATACACAAAGTTAAGCAACTTTGGGTATTGTCCTTTCTTGTATGGTTTTATGGCAAATTGTTACGCGCTACAGAGGCACGGATGAAAGTTTATGTTGATCCATTGTAATATGCTACTACTCTACATCCATTGGGTTTGCCGCTCTTGATCTGTACTTATTAATAATGGTACATAATAGTAGAGCAAGGTCCAGCTCCTCTAAGTAAAGGATGAGATGTTGCAGCAGTGAGATATATCAATAAAATTATCCGACTTCAAAAACGAAACATTGCCATGAATATGCGTTCCTTTGTAGAACGTCAAAATGGAGGAGCTTTATTGAAGTTGGTTAAAGATCAAAATCCACCTGTATGTACACGTGTAGTACAATATACTTATTTAGTCGTTAAGAACTAATGAGAACGGTTTCTTTAATGATAATGTACCCTTATTTAGGATTCAATGACGTTCCTCGAAATGTCTACTATGTTGATCAACTGGCTACACCAGTTTAACATGTATTGCAGATAAATATTTTTACTGCTCATGTGTAGTTAGTGTCATACACTGTCCATCTTATATCGCTCTGTGACAGCACATAGAGCTATTATCTATAACCTTTTACAGACGTCAACAAGCACGAAGTAAATGATACAGCATACAACAGGCATCTAATATTAATTTAAAATATTATAAAGTCAAGGTTCAACGCTTTCCTTCTAATTATTTATTTTTTCTAAATATTTTTTTTTGAATTTATGTTATGCAGGGATGGCGATGGGTTCAAAAATTATAAAATTCGACGACATACCTACTGTCATACTGTCGTTGTATTACTTGTTTTTTTTTGTCCTTTGCATATTGTATTGGATTTGGACATTGAAAAACAAAAATAATTTTATTTTGTTAAAGTGCTTTTACCGTTACTCTCCTCTCGGACTTTGTCGTTATTGCTCTTGGGAATTTCAAATTACTAGAAATCGCCAAAAAAAGGGAAAAAAAACAAAATTGTCTTTGAAAATTTCAGATTATTTAAAAGAGTTGACGTATTATATTAAGAAGTTCTTATATTTTAGTAGTTCTCTCACGGTAACGAGCGAGACCCGGTAAGGCCTCTATTGCGGAGTGCACGACAAGACGCCGGCTAATTGTCCATTGTTCTACCACAACAATACTACCACCCTTATTACAATGTAGGAGAGTTTACATTGCGGCGGAGATCGGGAGATAGCAGTGTTGGTTTCTATTGTAAAGCTTCGGACAGATGTATGAATTGTATGGTAACTGTGTATATTGCACGAAGCCTTACGATGTAACTACATAATACACTGTTGATAAATAGATAGAAAACACAACGTGGTTGATATCAAAATCATACAATATTCAATTTAGGATGTGATATTACTCAAATAAATATATATTATTTGTACAAATTTTATATTCTGAATAATTTCAGGCACGTTTTCTGAGTCGACGCCATCTTTGATTCATTTTTCTTATTAAGAACACATAAATTCATGTCATCATCATCATTATTAACCACCAATTTTACCGTCCAAATTCTGGGCACTGGTTTCCCCCCATAGAAGATTTTTAAATTTTCGTTCTTTGTTTATTTCTATATTTTTTTTAAACATTGCTTCGTTGTTGCTTGTTATTCAGAAGATTAATTAACAAATAAATATACGGTGCGCTAAAATTTTTCAAACTTTAAATCTTAACTTTTTAAGTATTACGTCTGAATGTATCTACAAAATTGTGAAATTTTAGTGATTCTGATACAGAAATTATGTTCATATTAATCGTTCAGGATTTAAAAGAATTGGATTGGTTCATTCCTTGACATAACTGTACATCTAATTACCTAAGTTTCCTGTTTACCAGACAATTACCATATTATGTTGTATTATTTGATTACAGAATTATTGAGAAGCAAGGTGAAGTCAGTAATAATAGTTAATAAGGGATAATATATAATTTATTCCTGCATGAATGACCAGTCCATTCAGTAGTGTTTTAATTTTTTTTTATCATGTCACAGTCCACCATCGTCATTATATATCGGTTTTTCTTTTTACTGTTGTCAGTCATATGCTGTTAGGTGTACCACAATATCGCTATCTTTTTTCTCTCGGTCAACAAAGCCGGATCCGATTGGGCTTGTCTGAAGCCGAGAAGCAGAAACTATACATGTATATCCTAATAATATTCATCGATTGTATAAATATAATACCTTGACTTTGATTTTGATACTTGGACTTCCAATTTTTGTTGTTCTATTCCAGTAAGTCTATCTACATACTCTACATCCTCGTAATACACATTCGTATGAAAGTCTCTTCTCTGACAAAATTTTGAGGGGACATGTGAGAGTACGAAATTCTTAAATACACGAACTTTCGTATTTATGATATTAATAGAAAGTGAAAGACTAGAACAGTATGAACATAAATAAAAAATGGGAATTGATTAAAATATTACATTAAAATAAACTGTGCTACATTAAAATAAAATGACGTAGATTTTAATTTTATCGTATTTGAGGTAAAATGAAAGTTGTTTAATACAATGATAGCGTCATTCAGAAATAGCTGTAATAATAAAACGTCTTTTATTATTACAGCTATTTCTGAATGACGCTATCATTTATCAATTTTGAAATTTCTTACGTCGTAAGAAATTTCAAAATTTAACAACTACAATGAAGTGAACAATAGGCGTTCCTTCAATGAAGTACTCAACTATCATAACTCAAATGGTACTGGACAGATCTGAAGCAAATCGTATATAAAACCTGGTGTTATGTGCTCAGCCCATGAATATCGATGACAAACTCCAAATAACAGATCAAACTCGATCAAAATTTTGTTGCTGGATGAATGAAATATTTAATGATGAATGAAACTCTACGAAGTGTGAAAAGGTGTAGGAGGGTCCTAACTTTTGTGATATCACATTTCAAATTACAATATTTGTAAGCATTTAAATACAAGTTTCTAAATATTTCCAAAATATTATTTTTGTTTTTGTCTGTAAGTAAATACTGAAAGTGCTATCGAATATGATAATGGCCGAATTTGAGCAATTGAACGAGCGTACAATTATCAACCACTAAACTGCTCTGCTATTAAATCTCGTCCAAATGCGATTAGTAGTTATTCCTGTTTGTTTCGTTATCGATTACTCATTGTGGTACTGGTTTGGCAAACAATGTGTTGTTAGTGTGGTGACCGAGTTTTCGACACCGGCCAACATTGCGAACACGCGCTGGTTCTGTTCCGGCGAGCAGTGGTCGGGGCTGGTAGCGATTGCATTGTCATTGTAAACTGGAGCGAGATGAATGTGGCTAATCCACTTCTGAGCTAGAATCTCGACTATAACTGCTTACTTACGTGCTAACTTATAAATGGTGTCCCTTTTTTATATATGTAGTAGGTGTAAATATATGGAGTAGTTTAAGTTTGTACAGGGCGAGCTGTATAAACTCACCACCCGCCGTAAAATAGACAACTTGCCTTATTTCGGTTGGGGAGGCGGGGATATCCGGAGACGCTATTATTTAAAGTGGCCATAGTTTTTGCTTAAAAGCTATTATTTAGCTTAAAAGCTAGTATCAAAAACTGTAGGTTTAATGACACCTAACTTAAAAGCTAATGGAAGAGTTTGATTTTCAATAATTTGTAGTTAATTAGTTTCGCGCTTAATTTTTTGTTAATTAAAACCGAATCGGAAGAGGAAGGTCGCTGACCCCTAAACAATAAATGTCGATGACACTAAACGCACAAGCGTAAAGTAAAATTCAGAAATTCAACTTTGAATTAGCAGAAAACTTATTCACATACCTTTCCAACACGCGATATTACACTATACATCAATTACAGTCGTGTGACGTCACAGTGCACCATTATTGTGAGCGAGTAAAGAACCTTTTCGCACTTTCCACCGCGGCTTTCGTTCCCAGAAAGCATGAGCGATATCGTGACGAATTTATTGTAACTCGATTAAGACGGCTCTCTCCACTCTCTGGCCCTCGATGGAGTACTTGTGTCTCACGTGTTGCCGCTAATTGGATAGCTTAATTGATTGACTGTGCTGCTATAGATTAGCGGTGTAGCAATTTCGGTCGAAGTACGCTAGAATTTACATTTGTAATACACTCAAAGACGCTGGTCGGTTCGGTATTTATTGTAGCTTATTTTAATTATTATTTTAATTCGTGAAGCTAATACTTGTACCCCTTTTTACGACCATTATGCCAAAATAGAAGGACGAAAACCGGCACACATATAAATATGAACTGTACCGATTTTCGTTCTCCTGTACACCTTCTTGGTGCTTGCATGCTAATATTTTTACATAAAATTGTGTAGAAACCTAAAAATAATAGACATAAAAGTTACACACACTTCAGTACCCAGTATATATATTTTATAATAATAATATATTTTTTATGGTTAAAGTGAAACTGAACACAATGTACGAGTATAATAAGTATAATAAGGTGTATTAATTAAAACTTCATTCTTGTGACAGAAAATCAGAAAGCTTAATTAATTATGATTGTTACAGGATGCCTCGCCATAGTGATATGGGCTGCGCTACCGGAAGCCCGAGCTGCGGGCCCACTAGGACCCTCCGATCGTCCGGAGGCCTACTTCAACGGCAGTTCGTACATCCGCCTCGCTAGGCCCATCTCCCTCAGACAACTCGTAGGCCTTAGCTTTAGGACTTGTGTCGGTGAGTGAGCTTTCCGTATTGGTAAAATTATGTTTTGCAACGGTTAATAAAGCAAATAATGTAATTTTGATAGTTATAGTTGTACTACAATAAATTTCTACTGGTAAGCGACTACACTTGCATCGGAAAGCATGATAATTGTGGAGCAAAAAGTAAGAACGTGTCTGCGGCAGGTGTCCCGTGCCCCTTGTCCCGGTGTGCGTGCGAGAGCGTGTTGAGGACGCATCAATCATTCTGTGTTGTTATAAAACTCATTACGAGCGCCATCTCGTACTCAACACTCGTCCAGCCGCTGCTTTTTGCTCACCAAGAACCAAGCACCGGTTTACCAAACGTCCACATCCACTTGTAACTTTTTATAACAATCAGTAAAATATGCTGCCTCGGATTTTGGTTTCACAGAAATATGCGTTTTTATAGAATTAATTCAAACAGGCTGACGGGCTACCTTATAGTAATCACGGTCATTGAATAATTGGTATTTGCATAATTTATCCTCACAACTTCAACTGTGTGTAATTCAAAGAAAATAAAGTTTAAATTATTAATTAAAAATCAGTTTGTTACGAATTTATCACTTTCAGATAAAATAGTACGGTGGACTTTATTATAGTAAGTGATGGCAATATTCTAGTATTGTTCGTGACGGAAACAGTCAAGGTATATGACTGTCAAGGGCTGTCATTACGTGATGAGCAGTGAATTAAAATAAACGTGCGCTGAAACCACGTTGTTTGATAGCAAACAAAACATTTATACGGACTTCACTATTCGCTTTGCGTGACAACTAACCGCTCTATCAGCGCGAGCAGCATCATATACCATACACAAGAGTATATCTTAGAGATGGAGCTTTAGGAGAAATTATCATATTAGTATTTGCGATTGTGGAAAACATCGCGAGGATAATTCTGTATAGTACTGTAGCTTGAACCCTTATCACTACTGAGAGGAGACTCGGCTTTACTGAAAATTGTTTGTTTAGGTTAGCACTCATCACAACTCGGCAATCAATTCCAACTTTCCAGGTGTTGTTCTTGTCGATAGCGGATGGTAATCATTTATCACAAGGGGTCATCTATAAATTACGTTACACGATAACGAGGAAGGAGGGGGTCCAAGTGTAACATTGAGTTACAAGTCGCATCCCAAATTTTGTGGCGTCACATTTTCAAATAATATATTTTCAAGTGGACCTATTTCCTCTACTGGTGTGACGTAATTTATGGATGGCCCCTAAGACGCTCGCAATTTATTTGCTGTTTTACTTATAAAAAGAGTCTGGATAACGACTAACCGTTCTCTAAGTTTAGAATTACTGTATGTGTATATCGATAACAATTCTCAGAAGCGTGAATAGACACCTATAATAATAATGGACTTGTAGCAAATGCTTTACCTGTTGAGTCTCACTTTCTTCTCTTCACTCACAGCTCTTCGCGTCTTCTAACTATAGAATAGTTAGATAATATAAAAAAAGAGTAGTATACATAGAATAACACTAACACTTGTATTTAGTCTATCATTTATCAAATAAGGTAGTGGTGATATATTGAAGGAATAGTTTAAAATGTGCTTTTTAATAGAAACACACTGTAAACTCACAGATGTAATCTCTAGTGATGTGTACTCTGTGGTGCGTACCGTCGCGGTGCCGTGAGACGCCCACCAATGTTATGACAGTTACATCATGCAACTCACGCGCATGTCGTCGACCGATCGCCCGTTTCGTATCCATTATTGGTTCCCATTGTGGCACTTCCCGCTAATGTAAGAATACCTACCGTTATTGAAGGCCTCTTACATCGATCGATCAGCAAACCTTATCGGTTCTAATATCGGCACGTGCAAGCAATATAACTCACAGTTCGATGAAAAGAATTCGCAATGTATCAAAATGCTTAAATATACGAAACACATAATAACTACTGTAGTAACATAATGCTGAGTTGCAGCTCTAGCGATGTTATTTGTTTTGATGTCTGATAAGATGCGGTACGGTGGACGACAATTTGGGGCGTTGCCTCAATGCATCTGTGATTGATTTTTAATAGAACAAAGGTTCTATATGGAGTTGTCCATACGATGTTACTAGTCAGTATCGCCGTACTGACTAATTGCATCAGATCAGCTGCATATTTTTGATATGCATGCAGCCGATCTGATGCCGTATGAGAAGTGAAACGTTTTATCTATATTATTATTTGTTTATAACTGATGCCTTTTTCACTTCAACAGAGTTCGGTCGTCATCAGACTACAATAAAGATACGTGAGTCTTAGGAATCCTGTCAGGCTATGTTGTGTGTATATGTTCATCTGTGTCACATCACAAATCATCTAGTTTACCTTGACTCCTCGCTATATGGGCATTTGTTCTCAATCCACATCGACCCTACCGATCATGCGCCTATTTAAGCAAGGAAAATGTTAATAAATTAATCGTTAAATAAATCAGAAGAAACTTGGAATATAACAAGTATGTAATATTGAATTACCGGTTTATAATCAGAGTTCAAAATTAAATATAGAATTGTTTTAATCAATAGACGTATCTTAGAGGAAAGATATCATTTTGATATAGGTATATTGCTATGAATCCTTCTGTGCTTTGAAGAGTTCATATATTACATTGATGGTAAGGTGAGGTGGGGCCACAAGGGCGATCGCCTTACCGCCAGGGTCAAAGGCCTAAGCGTTTCTAGCGAAACTCTTGAAAGGGCTGCAAAATAGTCACTCTCCCGGGCGCTTCCATAGTTAAGGCCAGCCCTGCGCTCTTTGTTTGTTGTCCCTTTTCCTAGATATTCTAGTGAACAAAGCTGCATGATACGGTAATGCGATACCACGATAACTAAGCGTACAAACGGGTTAATCCAATATACTTTCATGCCATTAAAATTGCCTGCTGTGTAGACTGACTAGTGAGAATATACGTAATGTTGGGTGGAACATAGTCATGTTGCTTGATTGACGAATGTTAGATCTATATCAGCTCATCAGATAGTTCATGTAGACATGTGGCGCCATCTATTGTCAAGCAATGCCAATGTCAATACATAACATAATTTTCTTTAGTACTCGCAGTTTTCCAATTTTCCCATTCAGTAACAGTAATTGTACTAGACTACAATATCGATTGCAACGGTTCTCAGGAGCAATACATAATAGAGACTGGTATTTTCACTCGCAAGTCTGTGATCGAGCAGACTGCGGAGGCGGTGTGATTCAATACGCGGCCTCGTCGAGATCAAGACACTACGCCTATTATAACTTTATGTAAATACTGTCAAAGTTATTCTAGCTTATTATTTGTCACAAGCACTCACCGGCCGTGACATGCGTGACCGTAATCCACAAGCAGTACTTGACAGGATTATATGCTTGATACTTAATCATAGCCTTTTTTTAACTTTGGAGGAGGGGGGAGAAGAGAAACCATCAAAGGATAAATTAAGAGCACCTTTGGAGGAGGGGGGGTACCTTCAAACGGAACGGAACTCAACCTTACCAAGAGAAGACATGAAACCATCAAAGGATTAATTAAGAGATACGGGGTTATGTGAGAGTCCATTACCCCCTCGGTGGCCGAATGTACAATGGCATGTGTGCCCTTCCCGGGCATGGTTGGATGGTTCTCACTCTAGATGTCCCTAACCTTGACCTCCATTTTAAACTGCTTACTTGTAGACATTGTAGAGGTTAAATCATATTTTAGAAGTTGTACATGAAATTAATTCCCATGATTTTCCAACTAAAGGTTGTTGTAAAAACAGCATACATAATGATTTCAAATCGACCGTTCACTAATGACGCATGGCGTAAAAAATCGTTTCAAATGATTACCAACATATTCGTTACGCTAATATTTTACCTACATTTGCAATATATGTAATAAAACCTATTTATATCGTGTAAAAAATATTAAGATACATTTTACTTTAACTTTTTGTATATCGATAAGATCGCTGTGTAACGTAATCCTTTTAAAAAATTAAAAGAAAAAGCAAGTTCTCAGTTCGTTTTCCGATAACCAATAGATTTAACCAATTCTGATGTTTTTTTTTATTTTGAAGCTGGCGATTTCCGCGTCTTCCCACTTTTGTGTTCCGACCTTATTTTATTCTTCACAGCAGTAGTTTTAGAAGTCTGTTAATTTTTTTGTTACAAAAGCTATTATGTCTTGTTCTAATCGATAAGATCGTTGTGTAATCTGAGTCATTGTTTTTAATTGTTTTCGTCATGACAACCCCCCCTTGCGCTAATGAGCCTCACCAACGTCCACGTTATCATAATAATCTTAAACAAACGTTTGGGAATTTCTATGATTCATAGGTCATATACCTTCGACATATTTACAAAATGTAGTTATGCGATCTAACTTCGTAGGCGCTGATATGTGTTATACATTGTTGTTGTTTTGTTAAGCTCGAAAGTAGTTCTAATATAATGATGTGTATTAAATTTTACAAAACAGTTGCAATAAACGTTTGCTCAGACTACACGCCGTTTTTCTCCAAACCCTGCTCTGCTAAAGTGGATCTTAAATCATTAACAGTTG
>DWPP01000809.1:0-10082 GCA_018251735.1 Eantis mithridates tamenund
TGAAGAGTTTGTTTAGGTACTAGAACGCGCTAATCTCAGGAACTACTGGTCCGATTTGAAAAATTCTCATTAAGTGTCATTAAGTGCCCATTTATCGAAGAAGGCTAATTTATACAGACCGACAGATAGACATAAATTTTACTGATTGCATTTTTGGCACTAGTATCGATCCCTAATCACCCCCTGATTGTTATTTAGGAAACATATTTAATGTACAAAATTGACCTCTACAGATTTATTATAATTTATAGGAGATATTTTTTTTATATTGTGTGGTAGAATCATTATAGAAACAAAAACTACTCCACGGATTTTAACGAAACTTGGAACAATTATTTTTTATACTCCTGAGCTGGTTATAGTACCTATACTTTTCATCACGCTACGATCAATAGAAGAAGATCAGTGAAGGGAAATGTTAGGAAAACGGGAGAAGTTATTCAAATTTTTAAGCTTCCGGTTAATGGTAAAGCAACGTTTGCCGGGTCAGCTAGTCTCCTATAAAATATAAGATATTTGTATATATACCTACCATTTATCTACTCCTTCAATAAAGTTCGATTCGTCCTGACCCATCCACTCGAAGTTTCTGATACTGATTACTGATACTGACTACTGATTGAATTTTTCTGTCAAGTGAGATCAGTTGTCATCGGACAATCGTTCCATTTAATACTTTGGAGAACAGTTGTTAAAAAAAAAAAATATTTTCATTTTTTAATTTAATGAAATAATGTCGCCAAAATAGAGAATTGCGTAGAGCGTAACAAGTTAGTAACACCAATTAACCCGTATATGGCACCACTTTTTTTTCAACCTGACGTTTTAACTGAAAAGTTACGTAGAGGACCTTTTACCTGGATTAAACAAATTGTTTTCTCATAATACTAAATTGGGGATGTTTATTGCTCTAGAATAGGTACCAGGAGTGCATTAGCAGACAGGCGGAGGTCGTTAGTGAGTAATCGCAAGCGGTGGGTGCGCGTGGGTCGCTGCTATCGGCCGCGCTGCAATCTGTGCGGGCGCGCGCCCCGCTGACGTGTTTACGAGACCGCCGCCCGCCCTCTTCCACCATATTGTTTAACAGCCTCGCACCGATTTACGAGACAACGTAACGCGACTGCCATTGTACACGTCGCACCTTTACACCTACTCGCAATGCTTTTAATTGTCATTAAAGAACCTAAGGTTCAAAGCAATCTATGCCTGTGAAATGCACACGAAGGTTCTTAACGTTACGGATTGTTCGAATATAATATCTTCGTTCAAAAAATCGAACGACGGCTTTCTTTATAAATATCATACTACGAAAGAAGTGACTTGTTATTTTAATTTATTGGATATTTCACTACTAGCGAACTTTACTGCTGCTGTTGTAGAAATATTCATTAGCAATAGTGGTAAAGCATTTAAGTGGGGGAATAAATACTTGGACATGCATTTTATAACAATATCTAAGTGGTTAAGACAGTATTCAGGGAAGGCTTCTGTTGGCCCAATGAGGTGTACTGCAGATATGTAAATCTGTCAAAAGAAATAAACGGGGAAGCGAAGAAGCTGTACGGCGCTGAAACGGCCGTTGGACATGCGATACAAGAAGACATGTACGTAATCTGAGAAGGCATTGTGTAGAAGCGCAGTGCGTTGCGGCTCCCGCCGGCGGCTGCGCCCCGCGCCCGCGCCGCGCCCCGCACCGCGCTCCCTCCGCGCTTTCACACGCCTGCGCACAGGTGTCCGGTGTCGCCCTTGACGCTGCTCCCAAGTTCGTTTTGTGCATGTGCGATGCATATTCGTCTTTTATTCAATTTTATGATTTTAATTACATGGAAATGGAACATTCCTTTTCCACATTTAATTAACCGTATGAATATTCATGTGAGAGAAAAGAAATCCTTACGCTAACTATCCGCGTGGTTAGATTAGCCTATCATAATTATATCTTTCTAAATTTACAAATATGTAGGTATATAATATTGAATACTTCCCTTACAATCGCTTATTACCAAAATTTGCCTAAATGCTGTCGAGGATACTTAGACTGATAACTAAAAAGCATTTAATTAATTTTATTCTATTTAAAAAAATATATATTTTTCCTATAATAGACTTGTACCCATAACTAAAACAATAAGAAAAAAATATTTTAAAGTTTTTCACTATATTATGGTAGGAAAAACAGCAGGGACCAATGATATCAGACAAGGAAATTCCCATTTTTAACGATTATTTTGTCTATGCACGATATTTATTTCATCATAACTATATTTATTAGTAAATATTTTATTATATAACGGTTTATAGGAAATTACAGATACAATGTAATTTATTCTATAATTTTATAAATTGGCATCTTAAAACCCGACCCTGAATTAAATCATTCGGTCTATTTTCCTCCATGTCTTTTAAACTTTGTTCCTTTGTGCTTAGACACTATTTAATTCTTCATAATAACATCAACAAAGTAAAAAATAAAACTTGACTAACATCGAGATAAGCTAAAACCTTGACATTAAACTTGGCCCGGCCGCGCGAATTAATGGCTTCCATGTTTTTATTTTCCTTGAGATTAAATTTATAGACACTGCTTGTGGCCAGCGTCACTCATTACAAATGCTCCAAGTCTCAGTTAAGTAATGTTAGAATGTATAAAGTGTCATATATCAGCGCCGTTTACCTGAACAAGCGAGTCGGGCGATTAATAAGCAGGCATTCCTTCGATGACGCAAGATTCTATTCAGTTAATCTACTGATAAAATTAAATTACAAAAAACTCTTTAATCGACTTTTTAAACGAAACCAATTAATACTTTTGTTGTATCCGACTGTAGTAATGTAGTAATCGTATCTTGGCGGTTTTTCTGCTGCTTGAAGATTACATAGAAAAGCAAGAAAATCCAATAGCGCTATCAAAGAATATAAATTTCATAGGTTAAAGGCATAGAGGGGTGCGGGCGGGCGGAGGCTCATCGCGCAATTAACATGCTAATGAACGCGCTCCCTGATATCATCGCGGTAATTATGTCCGTACGCGACTATATTGTACACTTGCTTACAATTCCACTCATCGTATTAAACCATTCTGTACATATCATACAATCAATGTTTTAAATTTACAACCGCCGCGCCGACAGCTGCTTGGACATCGTTAATAGAACGGAGATTTCTCACGAATTTTTACGATTTCCTGTTACTCAGAGCTGGAGTTCACGTTGCTCGGATATCTCTATTATATCGTTTTATTTACCTCGGTATCAAAGAAGCGCTGGTGGAACTTTTATATCTCTAATTTACTTGAAGTGGAATGTGTCATTATAAGTATGCGTAATGTGTAATATGAAGCGAAGAGGATGAGCAAAGGGGGAGGATGCTGGATGGCGGCGCCACCGATGTTTATTTTTAGTCGAGGCGATTGATAGGTTCGTCGGTCGGTGTGGGCCGCGGACGATGTGCGCGTTATTTATGCAAATGTCCTAACGACACATAATGGTGGGTAGCGGGGTGCGCGGGAGCGTCTCAGAGGCTATCTGCCTGCAGCACGGTAATTAGGTCCTGCGTGCCGAGCGAGCGCCGCCGCCGCCGCCGCCGCCTTCGCTGCACGCAACTTCACCGGCATGTTTCTGTGTCGCCTCGAGCACGACCAACCTTGTTTTTATGTAGTAAATATCGTGTCTCGAGCCTCTGTATGAGCTACTGTCCAGCACCATTGCACTTTAGCAAAAATGATACTTTTTGTCACACAAACGAATTATAAATTCATTATCTTGTATCTAATTACTTCATCACATGCAAAATGTCGATTAACAACATTGTTAATTAGGAAGCTGAGTTTACTTACCAACATCCAATATCCGTTGCTTGACCGAGTGTTGTCTGCCGTGCCAAAACTGCCACGCTTTAATTTCGTCTTCGGGTGATTTTTCTTCTCGGAACATTAGCATTACGACGCTCTGTAACAAGAAAATCTCTTTAAATATTTGAAATAAGTATTTGAAGAGTTGTATAAATTTTCTCTCGTGTGTCATCTAAAATCTCTTTATGGTTTCACTACGCATGGTAAGTGAAATATGCTGTTAGGGCGATTTCTATGGACGAGTTAGAAAATAAAGTGAAAAAGAAGTAGCTTGCGCCAGGCGTGGTGGTTGTCTCGGCCTTATAGGGCTAACGACGAGAAAGCACCTCCGATCGTCGCCGCGTCGCCTCTGATTGATGGATCGTTGCGTTGCGTCGCTTGTCGTCGACCGCGCCCTGTGCTCGCACTACCGAAACGTATGAGAGTAATCTAACTTCCTTTATTCTACAATCATATGCAATACCCAATTCACTTTTTTTCATAGAAATGTAATACTATAAAGGTTTTTAATCTAGCCAGAGTAGTGACAACGATGACCAAGGAAACTTAGGTACTTCGCTTTAATCGCTTCTCACGAAATACATTAAAATTGATTAATGAAATATGTAACAATTTAGCATAATATGTAAAACAAAGTATTCTATATTACAAATAATAACAATATCGTTACTATTTGTATGTTTATTTATTTGTACATATTTCGGCATAAGGAATTTTTTACATTTTCCACTATAAAATTAAAATATTGTAGGTATATTTCAACTGTATTTTTAAGGAAGCGAAATTTACAGTAAACATAAACAGAATCAAATGAATTATATTCAAAAGCAAGATACTTTGTAAACATTGCATATTTATTTTACGAGAGCATAGACATAAAAGTGTTGATGTATATTTAAATTCAACCGTGTGAATAACAGGAAAAGAATGTCGGTTCCGAAAGGCAATCAGCAGTACCATAATCCTCGTAGCGCAATGTAATAATAGCAAGGACTGTTTGTTACAATGTTGTTGAACAGTGATAAAAACAAAGTTTTACTGAGTTTGTATGTATTTATGAGAAATTTCTACATATAAATCCATAAGCGTCTCAACATATTGGTTTGGTCTCTCCGGAAATTGAATAGTACGAATTAAAAAGCACTAAATATATCAGTCTGTTATTTTCTAAAATAGTAACGGTACACCCCGTCAGTACCATAGTCTATTCATTAATATGAACTTTTACAGCTTTATTAGAATACCACAAAGTCGTCGGTATTTGTCAAAATACATAATGCATGCGTAACTGTAAAAACCAAACGAGCAGATACATCGTTCTGTCCCTGATACCCAAGACATCTACGATTCTACGCGTCTGTAAAATCGAGGTTTATTGGTTTAATATGTTTTATAGCATATTAATATGTGATCTGTTGTACTTCTTAAAACGTGTTAGTTGTAAACAGAAACAACTTATTTATTAATTGCGTAGGAATAAATGATTCATAAACATTTAGCAAGTAATTTAGAGTCCAACTGCTAATGGTTTACGTAATTCAGTACCTATTTTAAAGTTGCAATTGATAGTGAACAATGTAGCCATTGTGTCATGACAGAGATACATTGTTATAAATATCTAAATTACGCAAGATATCAAAGATAAAGCTTGCTTTTGATTTCGTTTCAGCGCATTACTTGTTTTATAAAGCCTAAGTAAATGAAAATGTGGTTCTTGTTCGGCAATTACTTACTACCAGACACAAAGTTTATGTTATGAAAATGTAAATATTTTGTTTTTAAGTCAGAAAATACAAGTATAATGAATACGAAACAAAACTGAAGTCTGTTTAATATTCAGAACCATTTTTGATGTCCATTAAAGTTGATGTGACGTAATTTGAAACCTGATGCGTGAACATTACGTTCAAGTAGATTTTATCGTAAAACTTAATTTCTGACGTAAGACGTATGAGTGTATAAATATATTTTATTTTTACAGAATCAAATATCTAATTTGGAGCAAGTATTGGTCTATGGAATAATTATTTATTTTAAGTGATTTAAAATGAGGTATTCACAGTATTTATGCTAATACTGTAAATACCTAATTTAATACTTTACCGGATACTTTTTAAAGATGATTACTCGATGAGAGTAATCATTGTTGCGACAAATTTACCTAACCCTAAATATTATTTTCATGATTTATTCATTCCTATTTAATTATTTTCCATAAATCTCATTAATTCTTCATATCAATTTTCAAAAGTAACTAATAAAGTTTTATACATTTAAATAAAAAAATGTATCACTGTTTATTCAACACGTTTATTTCAAAACAGTTTTACCTTCGCGGAACGCATTCCGATCTCTGCCTCCGTAGGGTGCGGACGTACCTCTGTGCGCCCCGTTCCCGAAAGTGGCCGTCTCGTTCGGATATTTTAATCTGCATCTAGTGTTCTGCTTAACCGCAAAACCCGACAGTGCATCCTCGACGTCCCCCAGGGCAGTTATTATCCGGTTCGCGACTCCTCGTACACGTGCTCAGTGTCGTGGTAGTTTCTTCTCGCGTTCCGCGTTCGCGTCCCGCGCTCCGCGTGTTAGTTTATCCGCGTGTTAGTTTTTTGTGATCGTGCTAGTGAGTGCTACGGCCCGCGACCGCCGTGGTGATTTCCAGGCGGGCTCATACCCGCCCACACAGTAAAACCGTGAGTAAAAGTAGGTACTCACCTCTAGCCGCACACAGGCCAGAGACGCTAGGGTCCACACCGTAGGAACACAACCTCCCTGCCCAGGCAGGGAGGCCCACACGCCTCCACCCCCCCCACCCCTGCCGTCCTTCATTAGCCACCATCATGGAGGAATTGCCGCAAATCAACGGCAACTTCTACGCCGTCATGATGGCGTACTTTAAAGAAAACCCCTCCCTACAAAAGGAGATAACTAAGCGGTGTGACGAGCGAAAGGCCGCCATGCAAGCCGCCGGATCATGGAGGATGGAGGTCGACCCTTCCCCTCCCTCTCCCGGCCCAAAACCTTCCCCCGGCCCACAACCCGCCCCTAGCCCAAAACCCTCCTCCTCCGGCCCAAAACCCTCCTCCTCCGACCCGAAACCCCCCTCCGACCCAAAACCCTCCTCCTCCGGCCCAAAACCCAACCCACAACCCTCCTCCCCCTCCGACCCAAAACCCAACACCGACCCCAAACCCTCATCCGTCCCAAAACCCTCTGCAAACCCTGTTTCCTCCTCCGACTCCGAGGATCTAGACTCGGACGACTCCGCCTTCCAGCCGGTAACGGCTAAGAAAAGAAAGGCCAAAAAGGCCCTCTCTCCTCCTCCTCCCAAAAAATCGGTCGTATCAAACGACTCCCCCCCAACTCATCATCTCGCAAAACAGGGGCCTTCCCAGACCCCTGGCGCCCCCGACCACGAATCCACACAAAAATTACCCCCGCCCATTTTTATAAGGGACAAGTCGATGTGGACTAAAATTGTCCAAATCATGGAGGAGAGGGAAATCCCTCTAAACTCCGCGAGGAATACCGCTCAAGGTATTCGTCTTGTAGTCGGGTCAGACTCTGACCATCGCCAGATCACGGCTGTGCTCAGAAAGGAGAGCATAGGCTATCACACCTATGCTCTCCAAGACGAGCGCATGCTTCGAGTTGTTGTGAGGGGCATCCCCCACCAACTGGAAACCGATCTTATCTTGGGAGACCTAAAAAGGAAAAACCTCCCCGTCCACGCCGTCCACCGTATGGTGAACGGCCGCTCCCGTCGCCCATACGACATGATACTTGTCGTCCTAGATCTGTCCCCAGAGGGCAAACAAATTTTCAATATCAGAGATATTTGTCTTCTCACAAATATCGCAATAGAATCCCCACGCAACGTAGGCCCCGGCCAGTGCCATAACTGCCAATTATACGGCCATTCAGCGCGTAACTGCTACGCGACCCCCCGCTGCGTCAAGTGCCTGGGTAACCACGGCACCGCTGACTGTCCCCGCCCTAAGGGCTGTCCCGAACCCCCGAGCTGCGTAAACTGCGGCCTAACGGGTCACCCGGCCAATTACCGGGGGTGCTCCAGAGCCCCCAAAAAACGCCCGTCCGGAAGGCCCACTCTTCAAAAACCTAGGGCCCCAGCCCCGGTTTTCATCCCGGCCCCTGTCCCCCAGCATAACGCCTGGGCTAAACCTCTGCCCATGGTCACCCAAAGACCGCAAGCCCCACTCCAGTCGGCCCCAATGCCGCCAAAGCCCCCAATGGCCCCTCAGGCAATACCCTCCCAGGCCCCTCAGGCAAAGCCCTACCAGGCCCCTCGCCCGACTACCCAAAGTGCTGGAGGCGCCCACTCCATAGTGGACGACCTCAAAGTGGTTCAGGACATGATCCACTCAATAAACTTCGCGGAGCTCTCCGCAGTGGCCCACAAGCTCAGGCAGGCCAAAAATACGTTAGACACCCTCAGTATCCTCACCCAGCACGCAAGCTTCTTCGAAGCTATGCTGCCCAAAAATTAGGTACCAATTATGGATAGTACACTGTACAATAATACTCCAACAGGTAGGGAAAAACCCCGCTCTCTGGCCATAGCATGCTTCAATGCTCATGGCCTAAAACACCAAAAAGATCTCGTTCATCACTTCCTCACGGTCCACCAGGTAGACATAATGGTGATACAAGAAACCTTCCTCAAACCGAGCATAAGCGACCCAAAAATCGCTAACTACCATCTCGTTCGGAATGATAGGACAACCTCCAACCTAGGAGGCACCCTCATTTACTACAAGAGGTCCTTGCACTGCACACCAGTAACGCCTCCCTCCCTTACCAACATGGAGGCGTCAGTCTGCCAGGTGGCCCTAACAGGTCACCCACCGGTCTTCATAGCATCAATATATCTATCCCCAAATAAGACCCTCCTAGAAGGAGACCTGAAGGCTCTGCTAGACTTAGGCGACTCGGTCATCATGGCCGGGGATCTTAACTCAAAGCATCCCAGATGGAACTCCCGTAAAAGAAACGCAAATGGCGCCAAATTAGACTCACTGACGGACAAACTTGAAATAGAAATTCTACCTCCCCTAGTCCCCACCAGGTACCCCTTTGAGGACGACGGGACCCGATTTCCAGACATATTAGATTTCTTTATACTTAAGAATATCACCCTTCCCGTTATTGACATAGAAGTTCTACACGAACTCGTGTCCGATCACCGCCCGTTACTAGTCCACCTAGGCAACACTAGAGACTCAACGGTAAGGACCAGACGAGTAATCGACTGGACCAAACTGGAGAGAAAACTAGACTCCCCTGACTCGACCGACCTACAGACAATCCCTAAAGACATAGAAACGGCAGAGGCAGCTAACCTCGCCGTTCACTCCCTCACCTCACACGTCCAGACCGCCACCAACGAATCCTGCAGGGAAATCAAACAGGCGAACGATCGCAGGTTTGAGCTCCCAGCCGATGTGAGGTCACTCATAACGGCAAAAAATGCAGCCACCCGTAAATTCGACTCTTTCCCCTCCCGTGAAAACCGACGTAACCTGCACCGCTGTCAAAGGCGAGTGAAGGAGCGTATGAGCGAGATCCGTAACGATGGCTGGCACGCTAAGACCAAAGAACTCAAGCCGAGCCACACCACATACTGGCAATTGGCCAGAAATCTTAGGTCCGAAACGGTAACCACATTACCGCCCCTAGAAAGACCGAACCGACCACCTGCGTTCGACGATCTAGAAAAGGCGGAATGCCTGGCCGACAGCCTAGAGAGCCAATGCTCCCCCAGTAGGGAACCCGTAGACCCAATCCACCAAGCCCGAGTAGATAGCGAAGTAAGAGCTCGTTCACAATTACCACCAACCGGTGAACCCATTCCACCAGTTTCTGAACACGAAGTGCGAACCATGATTAAATTCATGAAACTTAAAAAATCCCCAGGTCCCGACGCTATATCTAACAAGGTAGTAAAACGCCTTCCGCCCTTTCTCATAACCCTTCTAGTGTCGATCTTCAATGCCCTATTATCCCAGTGCATCTTCCCGGACTCCTGGAAAGAAGCCCTGGTAATAGGCATTCACAAGCCCGGTAAACCTCGAAACCAACCCTCGAGCTACCGGCCCATAAGTCTCCTTTCTACATTTGCAAAAATGTACGAAAGAATCATCCTCCACAGATTAGGAGCTTTCGTATACTCCAACAATCTAATTCCGAAAGAGCAGTTCGGCTTTAGAGCCGGACA
>DWPP01000810.1:0-10082 GCA_018251735.1 Eantis mithridates tamenund
GTAAAAAGGTAAAATATTCACAATTAAGCTAAATAAAATAATTTGCTCTATTTATACTATATACGATATTTATACTATCTCTACCGGCTTACCTGACAGCACTGTGATCCGATATGTTATTTCTCAAGTTATGGAGATGCCAAAACCATAAATTTTCAAAGAAAGTTAAAATCTCTATTCAACAAGACACTATTTCTTATTTTTTACAGTGACGTCAATGGCCAGTGATGAGTGAGTGCCTGGAGCAACGTCCGTTGCTGTGCGATGATTACTCTGATGAGGAATTCCATATCAGTAGCCATTTACAGAGGCGGAACCGTACCCCGTTTGTTAGTGGTCGAGCAAGAAACCACGTCAAGGGTGCTGCGGCTATCATATCTCGTTGGCCAGGTAAGCACCAAATTTTTTTTCCATGCTATCTAAGTTTTCCTGGTAATTCAAAAAATGTTGACATTCCTTAAAAGTACCTAAGTTGTTAAAATCTTCTACTCGTAAATTAAGTAGATACATAACTACAATAAAAACCTAACAATTTTCGTTTTCATTTCAGAAAATTGTTCTACTTCTGTAGTATATTGGTGGTTTGGCGTAGTCATGATAGCCATTACAATTTTCGTTATCTATAATTGTGTAATAATAATGGGAATGATAACAAAACCAAATACGAGAATACCTGAATACAGAATGTTTACCAATGAGATCAAACCCAAAGCACAATCTTCCTCTTCATCAGATGTATATATGCATGTCATAGTAAATAATAACACAGATGTACATTTCCAAAGCTATTTACCATTTATTGATGATATTTCCAAAAAGTATGCAAGCTATAATTACAATTTCATAATTATAGTAAATGATACTTCTGAAAATATTCATGATTATAAAGATAGTCAGAGGAACGAAATAGCTTACAACTCTTTATGGGTAAATGAAAGATTGAACCGAAGGCAACACAGAGATATACACATAGAATATATTTCTTTAACGGCTTATTTAAATGATTCACCCATAAGTAAGTTTTGGAAACATATACCTTCACATTTAATAGAGTTTTTAATTCGGGCCATATCCATATGGGACAAAGGAGGAATAGCTTTTAACCCTGTGATATTGACTACCCAATCAAATGAAAAATATATTGAAATATTACATGATCTTTTAGAAAAATACCTAATACCAGACAGTAAATTTAAAAATAAAATTACTTATGACAATCCCTTGTATGTCAAGAATCACAGGCCAAACAATATTCGAGATATTATAAACGATCTAGATAAAGAAGATAATAATATTTCTGAAGTCGATCTCAAAGAAGCAGAAAATAAAGAAATTGACAGTTTTGTAAATACTAAGAATAAATTCCAGTCAAATCAAAATATCAGCATCAAAATAACTCAAAGAAAAAGACATGTTAATAGTAAAGAAAATAGTAAATCTTTCTATGGAGTGATATTAAATGAAAAGAGGAATAATTCATTGTCTACTGTAAATAGTACGAAGGCTTATGGCGATTTATTGTTTTTATTCCCAAAAAAAATGCTTCCTAATAATACTAAAGAAGAACTACGATCTAGTTCATCAGACTTAAAGAGAATAAAACTAACTAACAATGATAAAAATTCATTAGAAGTGATAAATGTTAAAAAACAGGAATTACAGAATCCACCTAAAGGAAATAATTCCGAACGACGTCCCAATTTATTGTCTTCACAGTCGAATGATTCTCAGTTTTACATAGACATAAAAGGAAATATAATAGCATCTAAAACAGCCTGCCATGCGTTTCTAGGAACAATGTTCAGTAATGTGATTAATTACACAGAGGAAAAAACAACTACAGATTTTATTATTTCTGAACTTTCATGGTTTTGTAGGGGAGTGTTAAATTTATGTGCTGGTGTTAATGTGATTTTAGTCTAAATTATTATTCAAACAATAATGTCAAATTTGATTTGATTTGTGATATTTTTGTTTTATGTAAAAACGATGCGACGCAAAATCGAGGTGTGTTATATGTTTTACATGAATGTGTATTTGTGACTGTGGCATAATAGCTCCCAATTTCAGTTCGTTTTTTTAATCGAAAGCCTTGTATGACGAGATGCATCTAACGTTTAGTAAAGTTTTGGGCGTTTTTAAATGTATAATTTTAGACGGTTTTAATCATAATAAAACACATTTAGTTATATAAGATTATTTATTTCCTTATTTCTACACTATAACTACTAAGTCGTGTTCAAAATATTGTTCTTTTTGGCATTACAATATTTTGACCACAAATTAAACGATTGTCTTATATTATGGCAGCAGTCATCATTATTTTCTTCTAATACGTAGGTACACCAATTTAATTAAAAATAAGTTGTCACGGTTTGAGACTAGATTATAATTACTAAATTAAAAACGATAACGTTTCAAATCAGATAATATAAAAATGTGAATACTTAATTTATAATGCATACGACATTCTTACAAATTTTTAAAAGTGTTTTTGTTTACTGGTACAGAACACATAAATTAATTAAACATGTTTAAATAGTAGGTATGTACATTCACAATAATCAATTCCTACTAATTCACAATAAAGAAAAAATCATTTTTCTATTAATTATATTGCACAATGTGTATACTAAAAATTGGTTGTTTCAAAAGCTGTGTTGATAGTGAAGCAATTTTTATTTTTTCCTAGACACATTTTTTCTTTCAGTAGGAATTTCAAATCTTCCGAACCAATCCGAAAATGATCGTTTGCAGTCCGTTAAAGCATTCACTGGTTCACATCTTCTACTTATAGACCAGTATGCATATCCTTCAGGACATTGGTAAACGAGGCCTCTTAGTTTCCCTGTTTTTGTAACTTCGCATTTCAAAAGAACTGGAGAGCATTCTTCATTCCTTTCGAAGGGAAAATGTCCTACTGTTGGGCACGAGTAGTTTTGCGTACTGACTGTTATCTGAAACGAAAATTATACTATTCAGATTTAATAATTACCTACGTTCATAGTTCAAACGTTCTTTTCGTATCAACTTCTATGAAATGGAGCGCCAGGTACTATGCTCAAATGAAGAATTTATTAAATGAAGAATTACACAAATCGACACAATCCAACTCGTGAGACAGAACAAAACATTAAGTCCTTTTATTGTTCAATTCAACTCTTATAATGTAATCGCCTCTGGTGAATAATTTCTAATGAATTATACGAGAAAATCATAAAATCACAAAAGTTCATTTTATTTTTAAACAAGTGTGTAGATCTTTAGTGGTCACTGCAATAGATGGGCACCCAATGCATTCTTAAATAAATTAGAATATCTAAGGTCGCACGAAGATGTAGTTGCTACTCGTAAGGTGTAAGATGGTCAAATAATAGTTTCTCCGGAAAATTCTGCGCCCCCCCAACCGAAACTCAATCAAACTGCCTCTTTCATGGCGGGTGAAGTAGGTGAAGCGGTAGCGACGATAGGTATATCGGCCTATCGCCCGAGGAAGACCCCGAGCGAACAGTAAGAGCTCTACTTACACTAAATTATAATATTTACTCAATTACTAATTAAAAAATATTGCGTCAGCTGCAAAAAATAAAATATTTCTAACCAAAATAACTGAATGAAGTTAAGAGTAAAATATAATACGGACTTACCGGTTCCTTGTAATTCGCGTCTAATCGCTTCACTCTACGTTTTTGAGCAATTTGTCCATTGCATTTCTTTTCAGCTTTGTCTTCCTCTACGCACTGAATTTTACTTTCATCGTAAATAGTATTGTTTGGACAGTTAAAAACGGCTACTTTTACTTCATGACTGTCATCGTCTTCAGTACACTGATAGAACAAATTACAATATTTCGGATGTCTTTTAAATCCAGTAGGACATACGTATAAATATTGATCGCCGTCAGTTTGGGGACATTCCTTTTCTGAAGATTCTTTTTCAGTGGTAGTATCTTGTCCGCTTTCCGTTGTTGAACTGCCATCTGATGTCTCTTGAGTTGAAGTTTGTTCAGTTGTTGATGACGAGTTTTCGGAACTTTGTTCAGTACTGGATTCTTGAGTAGTCGTCTGCTCGGCCTTAGTCGTTTGTTCGGCAGTGCTTGTCGAAGACTCACTTGTAGTCGTTTGTTCTGTGGTTGTTGTCGATTCCTCAATAGCAGCAGTAGTTTGTTCCGTTGTAGTTGTTGTTGTACTCCGATCTGTTGTAGATTGCTGCGTTGTACTTTGTTCTGTTGTAGTCGATTGTGTTGTACTTTCTTCCGTGGAAGATTGCTGTGTCGTACTTTGTTCCGATGAAGATTGTTGTGTCGTACTTTGTTCTGTCGTAGACGATTGTGTTGTACTTCCTTCGGTGGTAGATTTTTGTGTTGTACTTTGCTCTGTTGATTGTTGTGACGCAGTTGTACTTTGTTCTGTAGTACTTTGTTCTGTTGTGGATAGTGGTGTAGTACTTTGTTCCGTAGTAGATTTTTGGGTTGTACTTTGATCTGTTGTAGTTTGTTGTGTGGTACTTTTTTGAGTAGAACTTGTTTGATCAGTTGTAGTTGATTCAGTCGTAGTCGTAGCATCTTCAGTGGTTGATTTTTGAGTCGTTGATTGTGCGACAGTAGTGGTTCCCTCAGTGGTCGTCGTATCATTTTTATTTTCATTTTGAGATTGTGTTCCACTGCAATCGCGTGGTGGATAAACAGAGTCTTCATGATTACAAGTTTGCAGATCAGGATCCCAAATAGTTCCGTCACCACAGTCAAAGTGGAAAATTGAGAAAGTTTTGCCGTCGCCACTCCAATCAACGCATCTATAAAATTTCTTACAATCATAGGGATCTGGGTAAAAACCGGCTTCAGTACATGTATAGTTATTATTACTGGGATTTTTTGTTGGCTCTCCTTGTGAATTTTGTGTACTATCTGTAGCAGTGGATTGCGGCGATGCACTAGTTGATGATGAGCTTTTGGTTGTTGTTTCTGAAGATTCATTACTCATTGTTGTTGTTGTTGTTGTCGTTTTTGATGTTGTAGAACTACCATCATTTTTGCAGGATGGATTTGATACGTCTTGGGGATGGTTACAAGCTGTTATATCTTGATCCCAAATTGTACCATCTCCACATGTATAATCATACTTCGTTAAACCTCCTTTGCCATTATCAACGCATCTGTAAAACTTTTTACAATCTATCGAGTTTCCAAAATAACCAGGTTCATTACAAGTGTCTTGATTCGAGGAAGCAGGAGTGGAAGAACCCTTTGTAGATGCTTCAGAAGTACTGGATGACTCGGACACTGCTTCGTCGTGAATTGCAGGTTTTATTTGACTTTCACCTTGACAAGTTTTAACTTCACTAATATAATTGCAGGATTCTGTATTTGTATCCCAAGCTGCACCTTCACTACAAGTGAACTCATATTTATGGTAACTTCCCTTATCATTACCAACACACTGGTAGAATTTTGTACAATCTATGCTGTTTGGATGGAATCCTTCAGATTGACAAACATCATCAGGTTTGACAGAAGTTTGTGTTGAGTATTCGTCATCCAACGTTGTAAGCATAGGAGTTGTTTTAGTAGTTGATGAAGCACCAAAAACAGTGGTAGGTTGTTTTTGATTTGAATCAAGTGGAGTAGATGATGTTACTTTACCTTTACTGCAATAAGAGTTGTCGCTGTCATGGTCACAAGCTTGTATATCTTGAACCCAAACGGTACCATCACCACATGTAAAATCATATTTTATAAAATCACCTTTCCCAGTGCTTACACAGCGAAAGAATTTTTTACAATCATTCGAATTTGCATAAAATCCTTCATAAATACATTTATCTTCCTTCGAAGGTGTTTCTGTTTTTGTTGTTAGTTCCGTTACACTCGATATTGATGTAGATGACGATGTTGATGATGGAGAGGTATCACTACTTTCTCCATGAGATTCTGTTGCAGATATATTGCAATGTTGATCTGTAGACGCATGATTGCAAGCTAAAATTTCTTGATCCCAAATAGTTCCGTCGCCACAGCTAAATTCGTATTTATAAAAACCTCCTTGTCCATTTTCGACACATCTGTAAAACTTTTTACAGTTGTTTTTATCACCAATAAAACCTTGCTGCTGACACTCTTGGGATTCTTGTGGCTTAAATGTAGTTGAAAAATCATTACTTTCTATTGGCGAAGTAGAAGTATAATCTGAAGAAGTTTGACTTGGCTTAGATGATTCAGTAGTTTGAGTATACGCACTGCAGGGTGTCTTAACAGAATTTATGTGATTACAAGCATTAATTTCAGAATCCCATACAGTACCATCGCCGCACGAAAATTCATAGCGTATATAATCATTTTTGCCATCATGAACACACCTGTAGAATTTTTTGCAATCTTTAGAGTCACCTACAAAACCTTCAGTACTGCACAGTTTACTATCATCAGTCGAAGTTGAAGTCTTTGTAGTAGAGCTGCTAATTTCCTGATTACTTTGCGTTATGTAGTTATCATTATCTTCATCATCTTTCATTGTGATTGGACGAGGGGTTATTGAACTTTCGCCAACAGCACCTGATGTAGAAGTGCCACAAGAGTCAACTGCCCAAGCATGATTGCATGCTTCAATTGTTGGATCCCAGACAGTTCCATCACCGCAAGCAAAGTCGTAGCGCATAAAGCTGCCTTTTCCATCATCAACACATCTATAAAATTTCTTGCAGTCATACTTGTCAGCCAAAAATCCATTGGCAAAACACTGAGTATGTAGATTTGATGCAGTTGATGTCAATATTGTAGATCCACTCAAAGTACTATAGTCGGTAGTGCTCTTAGTTAATATTTCATTGCCAACACTTGCTGTTGTAGATGCAAAATCTTGCGTTGAAGAACTAATCACTTCATTTGCTGTGGTACTGCCTCCACATTTTTCTACTGCCCAAGCATGGTTACATGCAGAGATTTTAGGGTCCCACACAGTACCATCACCACAACTAAAATCGTATCGGATAAAACCACCATTACCATTTTCAACACATCTATAAAATATTTTGCAATTCTCATTGTCACCCATGAATCCATTACTTTTGCATTCACTACCTTTGTTAGATGTGGTTGAAATACTGATTGTTGTAGTTCTTGGTGTTGTAGATTGAGGATAACTTTCTGGTTCTTTGTCAATATTATTGGGTGCATTATAACCATTATCATCATCGAAATCAATTTCTGATACAGGGCGTAATGTTGTTACTTGATGACCATCGTTATCTTTTATACCGCTGCCTCCACATTTTTCTACGGCCCATGCATGATTACAAGCAGAAATTTTAGGATCCCAAACAGTACCATCCCCACAACTAAAGTCGTATCGCATAAAACCACCATTACCATTTTCAACACATCTATAGAATATTTTACAGTCTTCAGTATCACCCATGAATCCATTTGTTTTACATTCTTTACCATTATTGGGTGATGTTGATATATTGATTGTAGTAGTCTTCAGTGTTGTAGATTGTTGATGACTTTCAGGCTGTTTATCAACATCATTAGGAGAGTTATATCCATTGTCATCCTCTGCACCAACTTCCGATACAGGCTGTAATGTTGTTACTTTGTGAACATCGTTTTCTTTTATAACACTACCTCCACATTTTTCTACGGCCCATGCATGATTACAAGCTTCTATTTCAGGATCCCAAACTGTGCCTTCGCCACAAGTAAATTCATGTCTAACATAATTACCAAGATCATTTTTTTCGCACCTATAAAATTTTTTGCAATCCATATCATCTCCGATAAATCCATCCCTTTTACAAATGTTTCCTGTATGTGATACACTTACAGGCGTTGAGGTTTGTGCATGTGATGTCTGTTTATTCGAAGGTCCATAAACTGATTCGTAATCCTCATAGATATTTTTCTGTGTTGTAGTTTGTATAAGAGATACAGTCGTTATGATTGCGTTATTTGTACTTGTTGGTACTGTAGTATTACCTTTTTGTGTGCCATTCTTACAATGTTTTACTGACCATGCATGGTTGCATGATTCGATCTCCGAATCCCATAGCGTTCCATCACCACATTTATATTCGTATTTTGTAAATCCACCTCTTCCGTTTTCAACACATCTGTAAAATTTTGCACAGTCATCTACATTTCCATAAAATCCACTTGAATTACAATTTAAGCCATCTAATTTTAGAGATTCTGTTGTTACAACAATGGGGGTACTTTCCGTTTGCTTCGAAGTTTTAGACTGTCCTAACATATGTTGATTTTTTTGACTTTCGTATCCAGCAGCATCCTCAATTTCGTTTTCAAAAGAAGATGTAGTATAATAATTAAATACCGGATTCATAGATGTTACAGTTACGGGTGGATTAGTTTGACTAGATATTCTTGCACCACATTCTTTAACAGCCCATGCATGATTGCATGCTTCTAGTTTTTCATCCCACAATGTACCTTCACTGCATGAAAACTCGTGCTTATTAAATCCTCCTTTACCGTCACTAACACATCTGTAAAACTTTTTGCAGTCGTTTAAGTCACCCATGAAACCGTCTCTTGTGCATTTATTTGTGCTTTTATCTTTTACATATGTATTAGGAGTTGATACTGTTGTGCTTGTTGAGGAAAATTGAGATATTTCTGAGTGTGATTGATATGAATGCTCAAGGTGCAATTGCGTCGGTGTAACTTTATCACCATAATTAATTTGGGTTAAACTGTGACTCACTGGTAATTCATAACCTACTTGTGCCTGTCCCTGATTAAAGGCAGGATTTATTTGATTATGGCTTTCTCTATAATCAGTCTGCGTTTGGTTTTGTACCTGTATATTGCTTGTTTGTGACTGTATAACTTTTGAGCCCAATGAAATGTCTGTTTGTTGTTCAATATTATTACTTGGTATTGTAACGTTTTTATGGCTTTCGTGACTAATGCTATTAACATCGTAACCTTTGCCACAACGCCTGCGTCGAACAGCCCATGGATGATTACAACCCTGTGTATCATCGTCCCATACAGTAGACTCACTGCAGGAAAATTCATATCTTATAAAACCTCCCCGCTGATTATTTACACATCTATAGAATTTTCTACAATCTTCACTATCACCTATGAATCCATCAGTCTTACACAGATTATCACGTGAATTCGATTGCGTTGTACCAAATGATGTTGTCTGAGTGAATGGGTTCTTAGTTGATAATAAAGTCGGTATGTGCCGTGTCGACGCTGTAGATACTACAGCAGGTAGACCATATTCCTGGTTAGAAGTTGTGGCCCAAGGATAAGAAGTTGTATAGAAATTTTGCAAATTATCAGGCTTCGACGATGCTACGATATTTGATAGGGTAATTAACTGATTTGGTGATTTTGTAGTTATAGGGGAAGGTATCTCTTGATTTTCCTTTGGCAATCCTTCTATCTCATTTTCAAAATATTTTTCTGTAGATAAGGTCAGTTTGTTTGTATTCAACCCTCCACATTCCAATCGCTTAGTACTCCGAGGATGATTGCAAATCTCCGTTTCTGGATCGTAGACAGTTCCTGGGCCACACTGAAACTATAATTAAAATTAATTTAATTTAAGAATATTCAACATGAATAATTTTGGAAATAGCTTAAAAGTAAATTCAGGAAACTTTAAAGTAGGTAACCGAAAAGGTTTCAGTTTTATTTTACTATTATTCATCAAATATAAGTAAACTACACATATGTACATATACCGTAGACTAACTCATAGTTCGTAAAACTATCTACATAGTTAAGCAACATCCGGCACGGTCGGTATTGAATGGGTGACTACTAGTACCTATCAATATTTAATGAGCGCTTCCATGTGGTATTGTTAATACAGTTTATTATAGAATTAAGTCTTTTCTCAAGTTCAATCTGACAATCAGATTGGCCAGAGACCCACATCTCCATTTTCCACCAATCGGCGTTATGGAATTAGTAGCGTAGGTGGCGTAGCGTGGTGGAATTAGTAGACAAAGCACCAGGCCTCTCCTGCTGTTGTGTGTCTCCTGTGACGAGAAGTCGTCTATAGAAAGGGTGTTAGCTAAGTTTTTGTTTTAATGATTAGGGTAGTAAT
>DWPP01000811.1:0-10082 GCA_018251735.1 Eantis mithridates tamenund
TTTATTGTCGAATGTTTAATGAATGTCTTGGTGTCAGAGTGGTTGGTTGGTTGCGTGAGTGGCGTGGCGGCGTTAGGTGCGCACCATGATCTCAGTCGCCGCCGCGCGTGTGATACTGATGCCCTGATCGGTTTAGTGTTATGTATTATTTTTGTTTCGAGTTCGATTCTATTCTGAAGTTGCGTAGAGTTCGTATATTTCATGTATGTATCGTAATCGTATTTATTAGAGGCGATCTCCGTGGAGATCAGATATGTGTACGTTTTTCGTAATTGTACTAGTTCGTACATTTGTTTGTGATACTACTTTTGTAATGTATAAAATTTAAATGAGAAAATATAATTTAATGAGTAAGCGAGCACGCATGCAGATTATTGTTAAGAGAACAGAGTTGTATAATATCATAGAGCCGGATAAGTTGAACGGAGGCAATAAGAGAAGAGGCGCGGCGAGGAGAGACCTCCCGCGCTCTAATATACTGCAAAGATCTCAGGTTATATTATTATAGTTATAACAAGTATTAAGTTATTTAAGTTAATATAAAGATTGTCATTTTTTTTGTAAGATTGTTTTCTATCGCCGCGCGATACTGCGTTACTATAGACCAGTGGGAGAGGAGAGAAAATTTTGTACTAACAGTACCCATAGTTGACGAGATGTTATTAAGGTCGATGCATTTTCTTCATCCAGTGTAATTACTACATTAAATGTAAATCAATAGACTAACAGTTTTTAAACGAAATCTAAATGTTTGTAGGGTCCAGTGTTTTAAACGCACAATATCATAGTACTAGAGTTCACTTTCATCAAAAAAGATTTTAAAAAGCTATAAAAACATTTTACTTCTAAACTTGAAATGTCGACATATACAAAACTAACAATAATAATAAATGTATCAATTGTTTATAATTGATATTTATTTCATAGACAGTAAAAGAAAATGTAGAAATTATTAAAAAATACATAGTTTCAATAATGGACTTCATTGTTTTTCTGACACGAAACCTAATCTGATCCCTTCTTCGAAAACAACAAACTCTAAATAAAACTATATAAAATCATGAACATAAAAAATAACGACACACCTACCTGTTTACCACACATTAGTATGACGAAACTACATAAAGTTAGAGCGAGTTGAACAATTACCATACATTAGCATAAAGTAAACCTAGGTAAAAACGGAGATAGATTTATCGAAACCGGTACTCAAGTAGCCATAACCGGTTACACATATCGAAGCTCAGACGACTCCTTGGACAACGGTTTCACCCCATCGTTAGATACTTTTTCTATTTCCTAATATCGAACCAGGTCAGACAGCTTCTGAGGGACTCGCATCACATAAATACAGTTAATGGATACTTAAAGTAAATGAAAATATGAAAACAGCCTACATAATACCCATTGTTCGTCGATTGGCTTGTAGTTTGACCGGAATCCTTCATAATTTAATCATTTCTTTGTTTAGATTTCGAATACAAATGGTTTATGCGCGTAAGCTCATAAGCTCGTTACATAAGGCACGCTTTTACATGTATACAAGAGTAAAAACGGTTCTGTAAAAGCGGAATAAACCCAAATCGTCGAAACTTTAAGGCGAGCGAACGAAAACAGGTATATTTTTATATACGTACGGCGTTCAAGGTAATAATTTCAATCTTCGCTTGCCTAATTTTATCGACTGTGTACGGAAATTGAATCGGGCCGAACCGTCATTTTTGCCGAAGTCCTATCTGCCTAGCTTAATTTTATGGATTTGTTTCCATTTTATATATTATTAATGAAGGGACTACTGTCATACAAAGTTTGATCATGTGGATTTGTTTCTGTAACTTGTTTAAAGTCGAGTTTAACCACAAAAGTTAACAAAGAACATTTGTTATAATAATCTAAGTATTATCAAATTTATTTGTGAATCTCAAGTTATAAACTTTCACCCATTCAGTACTAAACTTCTTTAAATTCTTGGAGAAAAGAATTAAAGAAAAAATCATTCTCCTCGACTCTTTCAAAGCATTGACGTATAAAGATCGTAGATTTCACATCCAACACACAGACAGAAGGTTCTAAAGTGCTTTATTTAACGCTTCGTGGCGATGAAGTTGGTACGATAAATGACTCCGAACTGAACGTGGGTGGGGCCTTAATTCCCCAACTTTCCGCGCTAAGTCGACTGAAAATTACATTAACAGAGGTACTCGGAGATATACGGCACTTGTTCTTTCGTGAAGAGATAGCGGAATTAGATGTGCAAGAGGAATAACAATTCAATTTCCAGCTGTAACTTATAGATTTGAAGTATAGATTTAAACGTCCGTACAAAGGAATGCTTTTTGTTCAGACTTCGCTAATGATAAAAATCATTTCTTTTTAACCTCGCGCAAAGATATTTATGATTCCTTTACGATGTTCGACAGGTGAATTCTCCTGTATAAACTGTCAACTAAAAAAAATCAACAATTTTTATGTTATTAACGATAATGGAATGATTTCCAATCTGTTTAGTATCAATATCAAAAACAAAAATGTCGGATACTGTATCTACCTACTTGACCATCATGGTGAACCACAGCAGGCCCTTTTTGTTCCTTAAATTAAGATGCAATGTAGGAGCCGTAAAATGTATGAATCATTTATTGATATTCAAAGCTACGATGTAATGTATTCTATATGTGTAGGTAAATAAAAATGAAAATATACCGCGTTTAGGCGTATTTAAATTCGAATATCTCACAATCAGGTAGATACCTATAGAACATACTCTTAAGGAACGTATACATATATAACAATATACCTATACGTATACTATATAAAAAGTAATATTTATAATAATAAAATTAACAAATGAAACGATACAGTGTCTGCATACAACGATATATCCGTATTATTAACAGGAATTAAATATTCAATAACTAAAAAATACAGGTTTCACAGCACAATAAAATTATACTTAAATATTCATTATTCGTGTAACTATAAATAGTACCTACGTTCGCACAGTTGGAGATCGACCATAAGAAGACAACTTGAACACGATGACTTGTACATTTTAGGCAATATCGAAAGTAATTCCACCATACAATCTGTCCAAAAATTCTTTTTTTCAACACGCTTTTATTACCCATGTATGAATATATATATGTATGTATGTATATACGTATCTAAGTAAATTATGCTTAAAGATTCCGTATCTTTATGACCGTATAGTTTTGACCAATTTTGACCAAATTTGACGCATCCAGGACTGAGGACAATACAATCATCTTACCAAAAACAAGTTTTTATAAAAAATTAAAAATGTATTGCAATGTGAATGCTTTTTAAATAATTTATTGACATACGTTGCCAAAGTTGCAGTACGTTTTTATAAAATCGTGATTTTTATATTTATATTTTATATAATTTATTTCAATAATAACTGAGCAGCAAACGCGCGTGCAGTTCACCTCAGAAAAATTAAAATTAGTCTTCGCTTAGATTTGAGATGAATTTTGGCCTAGGATAGACCTAGCAAGCCGCAACCCGCAACCCAAATACGAATAGATGGACATGTCTTCAAGAACTTTTTTTATAACAAGAACGGGGTTTTATTTAACCGTATAGCACGTGATATGAACATATTATCTCCGAAAAATTGATTTTAAAAAAATTAATATGAACCAGCGAAGTGTAAATACAGTAGTATCATACCAAATAAGCTATTGGCTCCACGTACAATTAACACAATTGTTATAACAAGGGCCCTCAGAATAATAATAAATGTTCAAACGAGGTCGAGTAGTACAAACCTATGGTTTCGGGGGCCCTTACACAATAAGAGGGTTATTTCACTTTCTAACCGCAGTGATTCAAACGAGATGATTACCGTTCTGTTTGCCAATCTAGACATTGCATGAAACTATCGACAGTCTGTTTTAACATCACTATTTCTAATTAAATTAATGTTACGAGAACTCAGCGGTTTTTGTTGAATTTTATTACCTTTGTTGGTTTTTGGATTGTATTCAGATTAGATTTTATTTATGGTTTTGTTTCACGTTCTTCGGTACATTTTTTTTGTGTCTATGTACGTATAACTTAACTACACAATTTAAAAATTAAGGAAAATTTTGAGGCTTAATGGCTACCAAATTAGACCGTATTTTCCGATCTGCAGGATAATAATTTCAGGTGGCATTATATAAGCTTCAGTAGATATGTATGCCAATTTGTTTTCTTCTAGACTCGAGAAGACACAAATTGCCAAATGAACGCCTAAGACAACGAGGGACGTAAGGTAAAAAAAACTAAAAGAACCTCGGTACTTTATACATATAAAATCTCTTTAGTGTCCGGATGAATAATTGGGCTAAAAGAAAACCAAACCTTTTCATTTTATTGTAAAAGACTAAAAGATGTATTTGAATAAGTCGTACACCAACGAAGTCGATAAATCCTACTGAATGTCTTCATAATAAGCAGTAATCAAAACTTTTTCCATCCTGTTGTTTGTACAATATTGTAGTGTTTACTTGTCAAGATGTGGTATTATATGAATGTGGGTAGGTGGGTAATACGTTATAACATGCACAATAGCTAAGAACATTGAGGAACTGTTTGCTTAGAGGATACAAGGATAAAATGATAAAGTTACTTAAAAGCAATCTTTAACAATCAAGAATCACTAAGCCGAATAAAAATAAGGGCGTACGTAACAGCTGAAAAACAAAGATGAATGTTTTGGGCACGCCACTAATAGATGGCAGTAGCTTCTTAATATGGTGAATTACGTTTTGATATGAAATTCTCCTATTTTTGCGCTATTATAAAATACTAAACATTTTAAGTCAATGAAACCATCCAATTTTATTATACATTTAAATTTATCCATCCCACCTTTTACCTACTACTTTGTTACTATGAGACCTACATAACGATTAAAGCAACTTTAAATGCCATCTACTGGCGCATGTGTTAAACTATCGTACGATACACGTCATTTAAGATGGGGACCGGCGAACCGGTTTATAGTCGATTGTTTACAAAACGAAAATTCTGAATTTATTAGCTATGTTTGCCATAAATCGTTGCAGCGTTGTTTTCGTGTTCTGCAATATCTTACGTCATCTTCCCATAATTTAATGTAAAATTGGCAGCCAAGATCTTATTTACACGTTTATTATTTTCTAAGTTTTATCAGGACAATAATACTGGATAATACCGTTGCTAGATAATCGAACACACAGTCTGGTGGGTTGAAGTTTGAAACTAGGTATGTATGTATAAATCGATATTATACTTACCTATATGGTATTGATCATTGATTCATTGCCTTCATCTATAAAAGCCAGCATGGTGTCACTGCTATCAAACTGCAACCTTCAATGTTCTATTGACAGATCAATACTCGAGCCAGCATCGACACGGTAGACGTAGACGTCGACGTTAGGCCGTAGCCTAAACTTATGCTACAGTCCACGTCTAGTTTCCCCGAGTCTCAAGATCTGTGCTAAGCAGTGTTACCAAATAACAGGATTGGGTAGATAATAGTTTAATACAGAATTCGTTTTCGTCTCATCAATCACTTATAAATCCCCATGCATCGTTGGTTTGCTTTGTACACTGTTATGTGTGATTACATACTGTTTTTATATCTGTACACTGTTACTTTTCCAACTCATATGTTACCTACCTAAAGACTGTATTGAAGAAATCTCAATTATAACGACCACCTTTTGGCTACTGTCTTGTTTTGTGTTTGTAAAGTCTTTAATGTATATATATAACTATTATGGGGGTCCTTTATAAATGCAACTGTACCTACCCAAGGCAATATTTTTATTTCTTTTTTTTTCTCTTTTTACACACGCTAATCTCAAAAACGGCAGACCCTATTTGGTTGCGGTTTTCAGTATTATAGATTACAGTAAAGTAGATTAATCATTCATTTAACATTTAGTGTTTATTTTAAGTGCTTTACGGTGAAGAAAAACATTGTGATGGTACTTGATTGCCTAAAAGTTCCCAAGAAAGTTCTTGACGGCGTGTGAAGTGTGTCAATACGCATTTGGCCAGCGTGCTACAATATGGCCTAAACCCTTCTCTGAGATGAGACCCGTTCCCAGCAGTGGGACAGGAAAATTTGTTTTATTTTTTTATATTCCATTCAATGTTTTTAACTTTTCAGTTCGTGTGTGTGTGAATAATGATGATAGCGAAATCGTAAGATATTATGAGTAATGTAGAATATTTTAATTTAATAGCAAAATATTTGCAATCGGATTTTCTCACTCGCGATAAGATCTTAAGGATTTCGTATTGTATACTCGTTATCTTTTACGTGATATGCTTCTTTGTTTTGTAATATTTTGCAAGAAGGACGGATGCTAAGATGTTTTCTTTTTGGTGTTTCTTTGTTCATACGACTTTTTTTAAGACTTGGTCCTTCAAAGATAGTAAATTTTTACTTTCCTTTCGCGTTTTCTAACGTTTATAATTATCTTGTATATATGCCATAGCTTTATATCGTAACTTTATGTGTCTTTAGATAGAATTTATTTTACAATATTTTAATGACTAATGTCTGCCCGTCATTAAAAGATCATAATATGAATATTAATATTATGATGACGGATTGAAATCCGTTTTCTTCATTTCAAGCATCAAGAGCATTATTGGCAATATATTCCTCTCCCAGTGCCGGGCACGGGCTTCTATTAAGATGAGCCGTCCGAGGTGACCGAAACCACACCGGACAAACCACAAGGACTTCACATTCTTTTGTGAACCGTTTGCATAGATATGCAGGTTTCTTTATGATAAATTAATAATAATAAGTGATTAGCGGCGAATCAACTTTATCACTTTTTGCAACACTGACACAAGAAATTTATATTTATGTGTATTGGATCTAGGCATGTTACGACTAAGATATTAGCTACGTTGAAGCAACTGGCCGTCATCTGTAGCAAGTTGTGTTTCGTAAGCGTCCGTAGCAACATCTTCATATCACACTAGCTGCTCTTAAATCTCTTGTCGCACTACTGTGAGATGGTAAGATCCATTCACAATAGAAAAAATGTTAATATCAACCCTTTTTATGTCTTGGGTATGCGCATCACTACATAGTATAAAACAAAGTCGCTTTCTCAGTCTGTCCTTATGTATGCTGAAATCTTTAAAATTACGCAACGGATTTTGGTGCGGTTTTTTTTTTATAATAGATAGGGTGTTTCAGCATGTAGGTTTTTGTCTATTAAACATGCATAATATAATAAAGGAGATAGATTGTTAGTTAAAATTTTGACAGAACGAATTCTGCCGGGGCACCTAGTACCTAATAAAAGGTAAATATGGATTGAATTATAACCATCATTGAATTTTGTTTATGCGTCTGTCCGTATGGATGAATTATTAATGTCAATTGTCGTTTCGTATCGTTTGATTGTGAGTGATCCTTCTCGTTTACAATCAGACAAGTCCCTTAATGGGAGTTTAACAACTCGCTAAATGATTTCATGGCCTTAATGAGAGGCTGCCATAAAGCAAAATTATCATGAAAAAGTACTCGGAGACAAAAGAGACTGTCGCTTGGAGTGAGATCGGTAATCTTTGGTAATGTCAATATTGTTATGTTTATTTGCCATAGCAAATGGCTTCAACTATTTTTGTCCCACTGATCACACGGGTAGGTAGCTGTTAATATTAAGATTATGTAATAGGAGTTTCCTTAATAGAAAAATAACGATAAAGGTTAATTGCCTTGTCACATTAACGAATGACAATGTAACGATGGAACCAGTATCAATTACATAAGTAATTTAAGAAAATTTAAGGAATGGAAAAGTTCCGTCAATAGGATTTATTTTATTCCAATGTGTGATTTTTGATTCACAGTTTTCTCTGAATGAAAGGTTCTGAGGTTTTATATTTATCTATGTTTTACTTACTTCCTTCAGATGACCCATATACTGATACCACATTGACAGCCTACATAGTGATATCAGCCTACCTTTTGAGAGGTTCTTTTGAAGGTTCTTTTTGAGAGGTTTCTTGGTACATTTCTAGCAAATTAGACGTTGAATTCTTATTATGGGTACAAAGTTCTGATTCTGGTCTATTGTTGATGATGCTTTAACGATGATGCAACCTGCTTGAACTGAACGCGAACTAACCAAAATAAGACACCAATTTCAAACGCTGAAGCAAAATTAGCCCATATCCTATATTCAAAAGATTTCCACAGCTTCATCTATTTGTACCTTTAATAAACAGATCGTAACACTTTCCAAACGTGATTACTTATCGATCGCACTTGGACATCAAAGCGCCATAACAATCCACTGTAAGTACAAACCAATTACAGTTGAAAGCCCGCATTAGGATTTAAAACCTTTCACACTGATTCGGAAACTCGAAATAAACGGGTAAACACTGTAAAATTTAATGGCGGCAAACCCACCAGGCGCTTTCATTAATGCAAAGTTGTTTATTTTGGACCCCACGTAAAATAATATAGCATCAACCATTTCTGTACCACAATCTGATATCTTAATAAAGTCTCTGTTCAAACACGCAATGGCTATTAAAGGGAACGATGATACCGCTGCCTGGTTAACGATTAGGTCTCGTGGTAGAAGGCCCCTGAATAAATCCAGACTCACGCTTGCCCGTGGTAAACAACACAATTAAGACCTGGGCTTCAATTGATAGAGTTTTCCCGTCGACAAGCTGCGACAGAGTGTATCCATGCGAGTATGGGCCTAGCACACACGATACTTATAACATCGAACGTAAGTTCAGATAAATTGCATTCGTATACTACCAGCATTCGCGTCATCGATTCGTGTTCGTGACTTTGGGAAGCATGCACTTATGACTACATACTACCGACTCAGTTCTTGCTATGCTATCATAGTACTAGGGCGTGTGTACTTGATGGAGTCTGAAATCCGATTTTGCGATTCAATCGCATTAAATTATAAGTTTTTTTAACTGTTTTTTTTTTATACACATAACCAATGAAAACAAATTATAGATAAATAAGGCGATAACCAGTCCTGTAGATGAAGACACACTACCTGACCGCATCCTAACCAGATTACTGAAGGGGTCGTCGCCATCTATTTATCTTTTGTAAATGATTTACGTTTGAAAATGTACTGTTGTTACTGCTGTGGTTTAAAATTTCTGGTAAAGCGGAAGACGTTTTTGATATAGGATGTTTTTACTAAGATAGTGGTAGAACTGTTGTAGTTCGACTGAGATCATCATAACGTTCGCTTTGTGACTTGCCGGGAGAGGAAGGGAGAAAAGGGAGACATTTTATGCAGGCATTATTTTTAGTCCTCAGGGGTAGGAGAATATCTATGATGATCTTTGAACAGCGCACTTGATTTATTTATAGTTAATTCATTGTTTGGTTATTGATTAGTAGACATAAGCGATAGAGATCACAGACATCAGGATTTCATGCCCATTTGTTTAAATTTTTATATTTTACATAATTTAACAATCTTCGCAGTTTTGAGAAAAAAAAACGCGTCTTATTTTAAACATGTATTGCCATCCTTAGATTGTTTATTTTTGAACACCCAGTTCCTGATTGTCATGACGCAGTGTCGCTTTTTATGGCCATATTATAATAACAACTTAAATTTGTATAATGCTAATTTACATATAGAGTTTAAGTATTATATATTACATACATGTTAGTATGTCATGTTTATAATTCATACATCCTTTAAAATAAAAATACGTAGATCAAATATATGAGGCTTGTAGATTTTTTTTTGTTATGATTTTATTTGGATTTTTAAACATCTCCTTGAAATAGAGCTTAATATAATTCTGTAAGAATGAAAATAGTCCTCTAAAAGAAAACATATTTTTGCTTCATGTATTCATATATAGATTAAAAGATCCACCTTGATAATTTTTTCGTCTTTAATTACATACATATCCTCACGCCAGGTCCCTTACGGGGTAGGCAGAGATCACGGAGCGCCAAATATCTCTTACCTCACAGACCTGCCGTGCTTCTTCCACATTAATTACTCTCTTCATACATGCACGCCGGTTTCGGAGACTCTTAACTCCCC
>DWPP01000812.1:0-10080 GCA_018251735.1 Eantis mithridates tamenund
ATGGATCTCACAACTTTTGACGGTAGGAAAAATAAGGTACGAGACTTGGTTTTTTTACAGGATGTTTTTTATGGTATTGAATTTGACATCTATTCCATGTCAGTCCTACTGTCAAGGATATTGTTTGTTAGAAAATTGACTTCAGCACTTGATTTAAAAAAAGATGAATTTAAATACATTATTTATTATAATCAGTATTTATATTCACTACATAAAATGCTGCAAAGCTCTTATATAGTACAATTTATTATTTTATATCTTCACACATTAGTACCTTCCCAAAGTAAACATTAACTTTACCATATTTCGTACTCCTCCGTTGACATAATTGTTGAAAAGTTTTTGCTTCACGTAAGTTGACTTAATGCACTCTCTAATTTCTTTCTCTAATTTCTTAAAAACATCAATTTTAAATTTTGAATTTATTAGACATTTTGTAACAATGCCATTAGCTAATCTTAATTTCAGTATTAATACATAGTATAATAATCCTTTACACTTACCAAGTATCGTAGTAGGAACATGCAGTCATAATTCAGTTCGGTAGCAGCGCGTCAATTTGTCCGCGAGCTACCGTATCTAGCGGCGTTAATCGGATTCCATTCGACTTAATTGATTCAGGCGTTACTTTGCTCAAATACATTGTTACTAAATAAACATAACATTGACAAAAAACACAACTTCGCAAAATGAACAAGTAAGGCGTTAAATAGTGTTTGCCTGCATATAGCGCGCTGCTATAGTATAACGTGCTTTTTTGTAATAAAAACGGTTATTTTTGGCGCTTACTTGGGAAGACTAATGTCTAGCAGAGGAGTGCCATAGGCTGAAATTATGATGATGATGAAACGAGCGTGCAGGGCTGATGTAAAGTTATATGCCCAAGTACTACCTGACAAACAAAAAATATAACAAATAAATAAAATCCTATATGTACAGATTCGGTTGCATCAGATCTAAGATAGTAAATGTTACGCCGGCCTCGCAAAATTTACGTACTTAAAATTTTAACATCTTTTCAATATAGGAATCAAACCTTACACGACATAACCTTAACACGACTAGCATTATAGAACTAAGCAACATGGATCTTATTGTAATTGCAATTATCTTTGTTATAATATTACGAAGCTGATCGATTACAGGCTACTGTTCAAGACACACACAACCTTCACTTTAAAAAGAACATGCGAAACCCAGCGGTACCATTTCCGTTCAGCAATCAACAAAAACTGACATCTTAAACACAATACAATTCGCTTAAATCTAATAGCTGTCAATTTACACTGTCAAAGTCCAAAGCCGCTTAGAGGCAAAGCACATCGATCATATAGATCCGATCTCGCTTTGAAAGGATTACGATAGATCGTTCCACAGTTGTTTATTTATCAATTTGACATACTGTAGTTTAGTATTGCGAATCTAAAATTGATTTACGTGAGAAAGATATATGGGAAAGTATCTACACGGTACAGAAATTGTTATATTTTAATTGGTTTTGAATATTCAAGCGGTTGATTGAATTGTGCACGTAACATTAATATCGGGGCTAACCGCGTGTTGTATGGTGAACGGTGATATAGGAACGATTCTGGCCTGGAATGTCGTTCAAGTGATGAGATGTTTACAAATGGTTTTATGTTTTGATCTCTCGTACTAATGGATAGAGGTTCTAACTCCGATGTACTGATTTTTCTCTGCACTGTTACATGACCTACATAAATAGCAGTGATACAGTAGTTTTTTTGATATCTGATTTACATTTCAATGGGTTTGTTCAATTTTCTTTAATTTTCTCCGAAAAGTTTTAAAAGCATGTAAAATCCGCAGTTAATCAGCTCGGCTAATGACCTTATCCTTTTTTGACAGAAGAATTTTGGCTAGCACTGGGATAGAAATGGGTTAATGATAGGCTTACTGGGCATCCATATTGCGTTTTTTGAAACTATGAAGAATTGATCAATGTACTGTTTTAGTAAATTCGATTTTTGACGATGCAAAGTATGGACAGCTTAAACTTTTTTTTTTCAGATGGTTTTGTTCATAGTCGTCCATAAACGTTCCGCTAGCCGGTTATACTTGCAACACATAGTGTAACACATGACATACATATATTTTTTTAATTTACTAACATTTATTTATAGTTACTAATTCGCACTGATTCGCAAGGTGGGAAGCAAGTCTCTAAGTATATTCTGATTGTTGGTGAAAGGTAACGCAATTCTTAGTACAGAATGGTAGTGCGAAAATCGTAGTATTTATTGCAAACTTCTGAATTTGGATGATTAATGGCAATTAAAAATGTTTTTCTGGTTTTGAATGAAAGTTGTTCTGATGTTGTTCTAGACTTCACTGGAACTTAGAACCAAAAACACAATCTATGTTAGTTTCGAATTCGTCTCAGTTTGTCTAATTTATAAAAAGAAAATTAGACAAACTGAGACGAATTCGAAACACTTTTGCCGTAACCTTGATTTTTCCTCCACATTATCATTCGATTGTCCATTCCTGTTCTTCTATCGTGGATCTCATGCAGCAGGAGAAGGTCTGGAGCTTAGTTTCTATGCTGCACTAAAACAGGTCAGTGAAGATGTGGGTTATTGGCCATGTTTCGCATACTTTCCACCGATAAGGTTTAACGTCGATGCCATCCGATAACAACTGGGTTCTTTGTCTAGGGTTTGTTTTTTCCAATGGGCTCTCAGAGCCGAGTAGCAGAGACTAAATCCGTATAATCTGTTCATCAAGTGTATACGGATTTAATCTCTCGTTACTTGGCTCTGAGAGAGCATTGGAAAAAATAAATACTCTATACCCCGTGCTAAAAGAAATATTTCAAGAATGACTTTGAGTCAACAGATCATTTGGCTAAGTTTTATTAGAGAAGCAATCAAATAAATAGTGTCCACTAGTTGAGTTAGAAATCATAGGCTTTGTTTCGGAAGAAATAAATTTTATTTACCATCGTAGTGTATGGGTATACTTTACGATTTGCAGTTCTGTTGTTGCCGATAGACCGGAAATCATTTATTGGATTGAGCTTTGTCGATTGTCCTGATCTTTATCTGGTAAAAAATTATTGTCGTACATACATACATTAGGTAAAGCATTACAAATATTGCGATTCAACCGCGATGGTACTGTCATCAAACTTATCTCTGTTTAATAGGAGTAGCGTGCGTAGTTGGTGTCTGGTTAGAAATGTTACCACTTATAGTCACCTAGTTACTATTCAGAGATTTCTTGACATCGTAGACCATTTGTTATCTATACCAGCTAGACCCTTCATCAACATCAGCTTAAAGCTTAAGTCTCGCTTCAATTCGTAACTAATTTATGTAACAAATGCTTCTAGGTCAAGTGCATGCAGTGCGTCACCTCCACTAACGTGACATGGGAGCGACACTAACAATGAAGGTAATGCGACAATAGGTTATGTGGTGTAGAGATAATGCCTCCGACTGTATTGAATGCGAAGAATATAAAACTTAAAAATAGTAATGCATATATAAATGTATAAATGAATATATATGTGCTGAAAATGATTAATTAATTAGTCAATTAATTTAGAAAATTGTTTTGTTTTCTATTTTTTTTAATTAATTACCTATAATATAAATATCGAAGAACGAGATGCTTAGTACCGGTTTTTTAAACCTATCATATTTCTGTTTTATTTGCTTAAAAATAAGTTCTTTAAGTTTTATAAATGCAGATGAAAAAGTATACAGAATATGAATTTAACATTTTCCATGATATTTCTCAGCTTCAATTAACGGGAAAATAAAGAAAAACTATAGTAAACAATAAACATTAATATTTCCATTCTTAACGTAAACGAAACAATGGTCATAAATGCTTATAACATGATGTAAGCAGCTTACCATCTTCATTATAAATCTTTTTTATCGAACGATTTGTCAAGAGAATAACAGCTTAAGGACCCGAATACATTATAACCGCGGTCGTTATGATACTCTATATTTCGTTATTATAACGAATATTGGGTGTCTTGTTTCATACACATTTGTAACTTAGAATAAAGAAGCATAATTGATACTGTATCTGTTTTAAAAGCAATAAATAATCATTAAACTGGTTACTTTATTGCCTGTGTGATAGTGGTTCTCAAACTTGGGTGCACGTGGCCAGATAGTTATAAGCTTAAAGCAGATTATCTCATATCCGATTGTAAACAAAGTTTGAAGTTCTTTAAATAAAAAATAAAAAATGAATATTACAGATACCTTAATAGATTTTAAATTCAGATTTGGAGACAAGAAGACCTTCAAACTGTCAATTCTTTATAGATTAAAAGTAGGTATCCTGCTAATAAAGGTATTCCATTTCTTGTTTAAAGATTTTTTAATTTATCCTTTACTAGCTTCAGCCCGCGACTTCGTCAGCGTGGTAAATAATTATCAGATTTTGAAACATTCTTTATTAGTGTTGCGCTCCTATTAGTCTTAGCGTGATGATAAATGGCCCTTCCCTGATAAATGGGTTATCTGATACTGGAAGAATTTTTCAAATCGGACCAGTAATTCCTGAGATTAACGCGTTCCAGTAAACAAACTTTTCAGCGTTCAGATTAGTATAGATCACTGAAATAAGGCATCAATATTATTTTTTTTTTACAAAAAAAATAATATTGATGCCATATTGATGATAGAGCAAGACAAGTAAATATTTATATATGAAGTTATCAATATACTGTTCACTATTGCATTTTAGTTATTAAAACAATTTAATAATGGTGTGTGCTCCAGCTCTTTGTTAGGCAACGAACCCATGCAATTTATAATTAAAGATAAATATAAATATGTATAAAGATAAATATGTATTGATAATATGATATTAAAACTATAAAAGTATATAACTATAAAACTATAAAAAAATCCAAAAACAAATTGCATAATGCCACATTAAGTCCTCAATCGTCATAATTTAGATATTTAAAATTGTTAGCTTTGAGAGTAACTGCATTTGATAGCCGAGTCGCATATAACTTTTTTCATTGCGACCAAATCTTTTGGTATTTTAACGTATTATATTTCGAGCAGATGAATATCGAGCGTCGGCTTTCAGTGCCAGTAAAATGTACAGAATGACATTATGAGACAGTGCGAGTGGCTTACGAATTTCGATTTGCGTTTTCCATAATCAATTTGATTATGTTACAAATAAATTCTAATGTGTGTAAAACTTACACGATACAACATCACCTATTTAAAACTTTCTTACCTACTATATTTTCATTCCTACTAATAGGCAATTTTTGACTAAAATAATTATTGTGTATATATACAAACAATGCTTGTCTTTTCAAATAATTTTATACATGATTATTAAATGAAATTTTTTTTAATGATTGTTCAGTAGGAGTTTGTTTCTTGTATTCTTACATTATCTTGTATTATTCTATAATTAAACAGTTATCATAGATAAGCCACGGTTTGCGGATAACTGATTAGGAAAATGGTGTTTGAATGGGGACTACGTCTGTTAAATAGGGTTATAGTGTAATACTTTTATATATGTGTTTATATTTATAGTATATTAGTCTTGTAAAATGCTAACTTGAGTTTCGTTTGTCATTTGGCATGGACAAGATAAAGGATAGGTTTGACTGAAGTATCATAGAAAAAACTAAACAAAAGAGATAAATTTCAGTTAGCACCCAAGATTTTCCTAAGTTTCAAAAAAAGCTTTTTTGCTGATTGCTCATATTTTATTTAATTACCTAAAAGCAGAAACTTAACCTCATCATTAAAATTAATTATCCGTTGGTATTGGATTCTAAAACATTTCGAATGACAGTCCACTAAACAACAGGGGTTTTATACACATAATTGTGTTCCTTCATCTTGCTGCATTTCATTTGACAACAATAAATTGGTAAGAAATACAGGAAGTGTTCCACACATAATAGAAAAAATGCATTAAAGCAATACAATTTTAAAACAAAGAAGAGTAAAAAAATATTTTTTCCCTCTGTCCTTACCTGTCGGACGCGTGAAGATATGATCAGACTGAAGGCAAAAACGTTATATTCAAGATTTAGTGCAAGGACATCGCGTTTGCAATCTACATACGCGAATCCTGATTTTTTATTGCATTCTTAATTGACTTTTTCAATAAAACCACTTGTAATACAGATTATTGTTCAACATATGCAGTAACATGAAGAATGCATGTGATACGTAGTTACGCCGAGGTATGACCATTAGCGAACATCTTACGGTAAGTTCAAATTCAAATTTAATGATGCATTACTACTAAAGGTTTAAGAAGCCCTCTTTAAATAATAGTGCTTCCAGAAATTATTGATTTGCGGTTGACTAAGATAATATATCATGGTCAAGAGAAATAGCAACGTTATCTACGGTCGCCTGTGCCCGTGAACTTGTTCGCATGGAATTTACCAACCATTTCCTGTCCCACTGCTGGGTCAGGTCTTCTCCCAGAGAAGTATTTAGGCCATAGATCACCACGCTTGCGAAATGTGGATTGGCGGACTTCACATGCCTTCAACAACTTTTTACGGAACTTTTAAGCATGCAGGTTTCATCACGATGTTTTCCTTCACCGTAAAGCATGTGATCAGACACCCAATTTTATTTAATGATTACGAATGTTCATGGGTGGCAGAATCCATGATAATTTTTGTTACTTATTTTATTATAAAAATTCAAGTTCAAATTAATGTAGGGTACATTTCAGTTTTTCTAGAAGAGTTTTCAGTATACCAATTTTTAGGGTCCAATACCAAGTACCGATCCAATTAACTGGATTTTATAAACATTAAGAAAAATTGATTTTTGGATCAAGGGCAATGAAAACACATATATTTTATAGTATTTGCATTCAGTATTTGGAATTTTTAGATCTATAAAGAACATCGCTTATCGTTTACCAACTCAAGGTGAAGCTATTTGAAAGGGTTCTCTTTTAACGAAAATCAAATTAATTTTATTCAAGTTATATTTAAAAGTTATTTACGTAAGCAACATAATTTGTTCCTGTTTTAATGATGGTGTACTTTAATTTATTTAACTTTGGTTGGTTTTATTTTACTTTGTGAATTTCGAATGTTACTGGTTATAATAATTTATAATAAAAATAATATGTAATATATAATTAAGTTCTTGATAAAAAAAGTTTCTTCAAACCAGGCTTTTTAATCAAGTACACCTAGTACTACTAAGGATATTTCAAAAGTTGGACGCCCATATTCCTTCTGCTGGCCCATTGGTAGACGATGTTCGACCGAGATTTCCTGACGAAAAAAAAAACAAACATAAGAAATACAGTCCAATTGAGAAACTCCTCATTTTTTGAAGAAACAGTTATTTTTAGTAAATTTTTATCAAAGAATAGTTTCTCCAAAATGTATGACAAAAATCTTTCTTAAGGGGGGAGCCTGCTTTAGAAGCTTCAAAAAATCGATTTTTTCGAGGATTTTTTTGGCAAGGAAAGAAATATTTGATTGAAACGAAACTTTCGGGTTTTATTGTTATATATTTCAAGAGTCTTCTCTAATTTTTTCATCAAAATATATGTCATATTATGCGTGGTACAAGCATTTCGCCGAGGCGCCTCGAGTATGCAGGTGTCGTGCGGCGGGAAAGATGCAGGTCGCAATTTTCATCTGAAACTAAAAAACCAAAAAAAATTTTAATTTTCAATAGTATAGCTTCTAGTTAAACCAAGAAAATTTAAAAAAAAGTGAAAAATTCAATTATTTTTCGCAAATTAAAAAAAATATACATTTTTTTGGAAAAAAAAATTCACTTTAGATTGTTTAAAAAAATGGTTAATCATTACTTTTTCAAGTTTTTTTAGGTTCAACTAGAAGAGAATTTTATCCCGAACACAACCAATTTTGTCTCGTTTCGATAGGACGTTTAGTTTTTTTTCTATCTTTCCCGCCAACTCGGGAAAATCGTAAAAATGAAAAACCGAGAAATCGCCCGTCAAAGTTTTCGTATATAAAAAATCTTAATTTTTTTGAACTTACCGCAATAATATGCTAATCAGCGATTCCTGGTCCATAGAATGGCCCTTGAGACTCTTCAAAAAACTGGTTTTCGCCCAGATGTTCGAGTCTGCGGGCTGTTCTGGCCTCTTTACTTTCCAATGAATCGCGCCTGTTTTGTCGGTTGACACGCTCATTGTCAGCTCCCTTGGCGAAATTGTTGCATTGCTGTCCAATTTTTAAATCTAGTAACTGCATGGTTTTCAATACTGCACTGTAGCCTTCATTGAACATTCCTCCAGCGATGTAAGCAGCAATCTCGACGATTTTAATGCCTGAGTTAAGGTGTTTAGGTACGATGCGCCACACAGTGGAATTGAACGACTCGTTCGCATTTTGTGTGTGTCCACCTAAACATCTTGTTAGCAGATCGTCCTTAGATAAATCCTCGTAAACAGGACGAATGTGCTTCTCGACATGTTCGTCAATTACACGTGGTGGATGTTTAAAAGCAGCCAGGGTGTTTGTCGCTTCAGCTTTGCGCCACTCACACCAGCTTTCGACGCCTTCCGGGCATTTACCGTGGCGAGGTAATTTATCTGTAGAGCAATAATGATCAAGTGTCGCCATTATTGCATTTCTCATATCTTCTACAGAATTCAAGTTTCTTCGAATCGCCAGACCGTAATAAATTGTTAATTTTTTTATCAAAGCCTCGGTGAGCCGTTTCTTTCCACCGAGCTTCTCATCTTTTCTCTTGGTGCGAAGACGAGTACCCAGGCGCTTTTGTACATGTCCCACGCACTCGTTTTTGGTCACTGTGCACTCGTCGCCGTATGGATCACTGTTTAGGATGCCAAGAAATGTTTTGGTATCGCCGTCGCCAATGTAATTACTATACATTACTCCAAATTTCTCGATGGACCTTGAGAACATTTCCACAATCGAATCAACTTCCATTTTCCCGGCCGAACCTGCGTGATTTGAAGAACAATTTTCTGTATGGCTTTCATACCATTTTTCAAACTCGTCGTCGTCCAATGTATTTTTCTTGATGGCACAGGTATGACAATATCCGCTTTTAACGTCAAGATCGACCACTTTGCCACTGTAATACCCAATAAGTGTAGTTACACCGTACAATGAAGTATATCCACGTTTTTTCCACGATCCATCGCCCGAAACTTTCAAACGGTCAGCTGGTCTTTCATTTTGTATGTTGAGTTCTTTTTCCTCATCGACGGCTTTTTTGCAGACGCTCTCAAACATTGTTTTCGACGCTGTATACAGGTGTTTCACGATTTGGTCATACGTCGATTTTGCTAAGCCCTGAGACATATCCATAAGGCCACAAAAAATGTTAATGCCTTCTCGTGCGACACCCAAAAGTCTCATGACGAACACAATTCTTCTGTTGATTTCGTAGCCGGTGTGAATGAACGGTCCGGATTGAATTTCTCGTTTACCGCATTTACACGACAAAATGATTTTGAATCCTACACCCCGATGGCCGCTTTCGGCAAACGTAATTCTCTGCTTACACGAATTGCAAATAACTAACTCAGAAATAGCTAAAAACACAGAGACAAACTCGATTATCCGATAGCAATGAGACGGATAAATTATAACATCGTCCGTAGTTGCTGACGCCAATTTTTTTTCACTTCGGCTAGTATTAGCCTTTTCATCGTCCGATGACGAAACATTAAGAAACTGATTGCCCTGGAATTTGCGCTTCCGGGGCTTTCCAGTCCGTTCACTTGAAGATTTGGTCAATTTAGGATAGCTCTGCATGTTTTCGAGATGTTCACGTGCCGAAAAACAAATCACAACTGAATTTAAATGCTAAATATAGCTTTGCTCAAGCCAACGTAGCCAGCTAATATATATAGTTATAATACATTCTTTTATCCCTACCATAGCTCCACAATAGGTTTCTACGAATAATCAGTAGTGTCTCGAAGAACTGTTAATCCCTTTGGATTCTTAGAATGGTTACAATGGGTACAATACATACAATAGATCGAGCGCGGAGCGCGGGCACTTCAAGCGATCCGGCCGCTCGTATACCTGTTTGACGCTTGCTCACTATTTCTTCTGTA
>DWPP01000813.1:0-10080 GCA_018251735.1 Eantis mithridates tamenund
TTGGAAATATTGTCAATGTACATAAACGACTCATCTATATAGCTGTAGATAATAATGTGAGTTTCAATGGCATAAGGGACAAAAATGGCTTGGTGCGGTGTTGTTGATTAGACTTCTGAAATATGTCTATGTTGGTGACTCGAGTGAAATATGTATCTCTCTCTTGAGAGACAGAGAGAAGCATACTGCTTAATAAACGATTTCCTTACGTTTCCAGGTCGGCAGACTTTTGTAAGCCGATTCACTTAGACTAAGTAAGTTACATCAACCTCCCCTCGTATCTGCGAACGCATCGCAGTTATATAAGTCGCAATTAGCCGTGAGAACAGCATTGTGATTAAACATTATTGGGACATAAGTGTTCTGTGCCCGGTCGCTGCGGGCGAAATTGGGAAAGGCCAGAAAATATAAATTCACGCGAAGGCTAGGCTGTGTGGAATTTCGACCTCTGATACTAGGTTGTAAGCGTTCAAACTGTTACAAATATCAATATCACATGTTAATGTCACATGATGGACAACTGTCCATCAATATTTGACACACTTCAGTGGGTTCAGGTTCTAATAGAACAACCGCCACAACAGATTTTTTAAATTATCTACTGATTAGTTACTATTTATGACATGCTTTTCCATGAAGGAACTAAGTCAAATAATTTCTTTACAACTTTTGTACCCATATTCCCGACTTAAACTACTAAATTTAAAGGACAATAATAGAATAACGGGGAGGGGGGGGGTGGTGGCTTCTGGCGCGCCGTTGGCGTTTGATCCATGCACCGTACTGCTTCTGGGGCGATCCCCTATTTCGATATCAAGAGATAGAGTGAAGACCTACAGGAGTAGGCCTCCCTGGCTTGCCTTTAAAGCCGTCAATCGTATCTGTAGGCCGAATGGGGTGTACCGTGGACAGGATCAGTGTTTAATTAAAACCAAATAGTTCCCTAAATAATTATAATTTTATTTACCATGAATTGATAATTATAATACATAGATACATGTTCTCTCTAATGCTAACATTAACCGACTCCTCGTGCGCACCTGCACTTGAGCGTGAGAATGCAACTTAAAACCTTACCCTGCACATAGCAACACACACAGTCATGTAGTGCACATCACAGGGGGGCCTTTTTCCTATTCTCGTATGAGTTGGTTAGGATCAAATTTTTCAGTGTGTCTTTAATTAAGTACATACACATATCTTCACGCCAAGTCCCTTACGGGGTAGGCAGAGAGCACAGAGTGCCAAAATCTATATCCTTACAGACCTGCCGTGCTTCTTCCACATTTATTACTTTTTCGATTTCTCTATTCATTTAATTAAGTATCTCTTGTAAAAGACAATATAGTAAAGATGTCCAGTTTTTATACTCTGGCTTTTTTCTTCCGCTGACCTAGGATGGCAAATAAATCCGAGAATATTTTGGACACTTATTTCGTATGTAAATATTAAAAACATCAGGTAATTAAATTAACTGACGAAGATCATAACAATATCCGGAAATAGGTTCTCTAAGCCCATAAGACCTTCATTAAGATTACCTATAGTTACCTAAAGTAGGTATAATTAAAAGTGTTTATGTGTGGTGAGTTTGATATAAACCTTCACCAGTGCCTTACCATTATTACCAAGAATGTAGGTCGTCCATTAGGGCTATGTTGTGTCATTTTTATATTTATCACAAACAAACCATTTCAGATTCGCCACGCTCACCCATTCCGAGGCTCCCACGTAATTTGACATTGTCATGTTAATAAGCGTAGTTATTAGCACTGTCGCTAGGGTCATTAGTGTTCCTGGCAAAATTAGAATGTTTAATTTCTAAAAAAATATTCAATAGGTAAAGTCCATTTTATGTGTGTCCATGTTGCGCTCGCTAAAAGTCTACGTGATTGTTCGTATCATATCCATATTTGTTTTATCTATTTAACCGGCTAACAGGCTGACGGGCCACCTGATGGTAAGGAATTACCGTCGCCTATGAACATGACAGATGAGAGAGAAGGATGATCATTCTATAATTTACATGTACGTGGTAAGAGTAACCGATGAATTCGTATACTACGCTATACCATGTAGGTACATACTACGATTTAGCATCGCTACTACCTCGACGCATCGTCAATACAATGACGATGCGGCAACGATGTCAGCTCTCACACTACTCAATGTCGGATAGATAGTCACGCGTTATACGAGACAGAATCGATGCTGAGTCGCTTCTAATGCGCATTGCGCATAGCAGGTGAGACAAAAACAGACAAAAATATAGTGGAGAGGACAAAATGCTGCTTGAATTGTACAAGAAAAAATATATAAAGAAGACAATAGGGCTTAAGCATTCTGTCCTTTCCACTGACGATATGTTTATGTCAAATATACGATAATAAAATCACAACCAATTCCCAAATTGAAAATAAAAATCATAATAACCAGGAACGTAATTTATAGGGTACAATTATCAAATGCATGAAGATTCCGCGATGTTTTCTGTCACTACAAAGCATGTGATAATTAGTAGATACTATGCTCATGAAAGTGAACATATTAAATGAGTTATTAATAGTAACTATATAAATTACTAATAGCGCGCACTTAATGTTAATAAGTTAATTGTGCACTCTGGGGTTTGAATCCGGACCCACCGAAATGTCGGTCTGCCGCTGGCACAGCTAGTGCAAAGTAATAACCAGTACCCGTTCCTCGTAGGTACTGTCATCAGCGTAACGCCAGATCTACAAGGTCTTACGTAACGCCGCTGACATGGGAAGATGGCCTTTGTAACCGTTACTAAGATTTATTTGCACTTTGGACATTTATGTAGCGTCAGCAAATCAAGTCATACATTGTTTTATTTTTGATTGTTTTTGAAGTGTTTTTTGTATCACATACATTGAGAATTACTTAAGGAACCCTTTTATTTATAAGATAAGGAAATTGGGTTACAAATATAATTTTAGTTTATTTATAGTTACGAAATAAATCGATTAATAATAAAAATATTGTAATTTAGAAGCACGGCAAGTCAGTAAAGATATTTGGCACTCCCTGTTCTCTGTTTACCCCGTAACCTGGCGTGAAGATGTGCGTGTGTAATTTTGAAAAATAATATAAGAAATATTATTTTTTAGAAAGCTGTCTTTGTTCACCTTCATTGATTAACGCAAACCATTCTTGTATCAACTTATCACACATGCAAAATTTCTTAAAAATCGGTCCAGCCATCAAAAGTTTAATTAAACAAATCAATAAAATATCTAATTAATTTTCATGATACAAAAATATAACTTTTTACTATTTTACATGAAATACTTGTATATTTATTTTACTGCTCAAAGATTTTCTTGTCTCTCTAATTCGTATTATCATAACAAGGTCGCTGATGGTCGAAATTGGACCATATTTTAAAGATGCCAAAATAAATGTATAATAAACCTTAAACATAAAAAACTTTGTCAAATTTTAGCGTAATTTTTATTTTTATATCTAATGCATATTACAACTTTTTTCACATATAAGCTTTCCATTGTTCACCTTCATGTAAACATTAACTGTATATAATTTTAAAGGTATAAATTATAAAGTCACCGGTTTATTTGGTTTAGTATATTTAAAGCCTCGAAGTAAGGACCGTGTGGCCTAATGGATAAGGCGTCGGACTTCGGATCCGAAGATTGCAGGTTCGAGTCCTGTCACGGTCGAAAATAGGGTAATGGTCGTTTTTTAATTCAGCCTCTAATTTTTTAATATTTTAAACTTTTTTTTAATATTTTTAATATTAATATTTAGTATTTACTTTTAATATTTAAAACTTAAAAAATTTGAAACTTTAAACAATACTTACCTATAAAGAAACTTTAACGAAAGATTCACTTGTGTTTCCTTCATTAAAAATGATCCTCCCTCTTCCCTCTATGAAAGATGATGGCATTTCTTACATAAAATTAATCTCATCTTCAGACTGGGACACCATCGAATAAATCAATTTATGAATATCATTATATTGATTTAAAAATTTTAATATAATTAAGCGATTAACCAATAGATACATACACAGTTGCATACATACGGAACAAATAAAACATTTTTCTCACAATTAAGTCCCATAAAATCCTAATTTTCTAGCAAAATTTTATTGCAATTGTAGGTAATATTATACCTTCAACGACAAGACAAACGTTGTGTTACAATAAAATTGTCTTATAAGCAGTACCTATCTACTACCAGTAGCAGGTTGTTAAAAGTAACACAAGGTAGAACAAAAAATTATATTTTCCCAAAAAAGTCGTAAAAGTTTAAAATTTACAAAAGTAACAATCTGGCAGCACAGAGATCAGGTCTGCTACTGCAAACTTATTAAAGTATTATTATTAGTTTTCGCTAGTGATAATAGATGGCGCTGCTAGGCAACCAATCGTATTTTTAAAATGTGCTTTTTAAAAGTCAATTTTTTAAACCCAATTCACAAAAAGGATTTAAAAACACAACATGATACTTCTAACCCACTAGAAGTATTTTCAACAATCCGAAATGTACTCGCAAACTAAAATTGTTGCAAAATATCTATCTGTAATTTCAAAATAACTTCTCTTTAGTGCTTATAACTCATAAGTTATCTCTGAAGTGGCAACATATAAGGATCATCAAGATATCAGACTAAGTACATTTTATCACGGAATTTCCACGGGGTACCCACTGATTTGTTTGCTCACATGAATAAAAAAATTCTATCTTCCTACTCATACTTTATACCTAATTATATTGTTGTGAAAACCGGTGAAATAAAGCTGGTCGTTATAAATTTAACACTATAAATCATGAAAAACAACTTTAACGTGAATTGTCAATTTATTAAGAAACTTGTAGAAAAGCAGCCAAAAATGTGATAAATTGTGTTATTATAATACTATTCGGCTATGCACTGTAATGAACGGAAACCGAACCTTAGGGGTATTGTCTACACTCGGTGTAAAGGTGACCTTGTATATATCGCCTGACTTTTTTCAATCCCGATAGTTGTCAACCATAGAAGTTTCGATAATTTTGAAAGATCGAGCGCGTTGGCCCACAGTTTTTGGGAAAGTTCACGTCTTTATTAGATGAGAGATATAAGTCGTTATAGCTGCGACGGCAATTTAATTTTATGTACTTTCGGTAGCGATTACGAAGCGAACTCTACCTCAATTTGGGAACATACGACGATTTACAGCGAAGTGTTTGATAACTATGATTCTGCCTAGTGATTCCGTTACTGGTTTTTCTTGAAAAAGTAAAGGACGCCTAGTTCATCTACGGAATTTTTAACAATACACGGCTTACAGCACTTGATCATTATGGACTATTACTCTTTTTACATACGAGAGGATCATTCGAATGAAAAATTGAGCAACGAAAACAGTACAATTTCTACTCACAAAGACGCCAGACAATATTATTGATCCGACCAGCCCGGCTTTGCTTACGTGTGTCGTAGAAGCGTCATATGTAACCCTATATTTTGCTTCCCTAGATGCGTTGTTACTCATGAGTTCTAAGATCGCCTCAGATGTCCCCGGAAATTCCATGCCTCCCAACCGAAACATAAGCAATTACTTGCATACGGCAGGTTACGAGTGCGGCGGTATCTCTTCTAGCGAATTATACAAACTCTACTAACTACTACTATTGTTTGCTCATGACCAAAATGACAATAATCCATCTTATATCCTGGGCTGGCCATGGTTCCTACATAGAGGACGCTAATAGTTACCTAGTTTATTGTATCTTAGTACGGAGCTAGTAAGGATAATAAACAAAACAAATTATTTAAATTATGGCAAAGTTTCGAATCAATTCGACCTTTTGAAGGGAATAAAAATCGTATTCAAAATTCCCGTTACAAAGATACGTCGGTACCTGTATTTGTGTACATGCCAAGCTTATATAGATAGGTACCTAAGCGTGTTAAAAATAGATAAGTGAGCGACAGATGATACGAAAATCTACATATTAGTTTTATGAATATTACTGATATCATTGTCTGATGTCTCCCGCTGTTTTGTTCTGCTAGTGCTATTTTAGTCATTTTGTCGCTACATACCTAAGTAATCAGGAAGCTTATATAAGAGGTCGTCACATTAATCGTAAGAAACCTCATACCCCACATTCAGCGGATGTCATGAGCAATTAGGTAATCTATTCACTAAAGGAGTAAAGACGCTTCATATAAATAAAATGTGTTAATACTTATAAACATAAACTGTGTTTTCAAGTGCTTATAGCAATCTATTTATAAGAAACTATACATAAAATGTTTTTTTTATTTGAATATAGGTATGTTTTCTGATTTATGAGCAACTCTCTGAGGCTTAACCGATAACAGTCAGCCGGACTAATAACCAATAACATTTTCAGCCATCTCAAGCGTGTTTGTTCTGCTTGTATTATTTTATTTCTGTTTTGTCGTTTAATTATTTATAAGGCTATAAATAATCTTGTAGTAAAGAGTCAAACTCATACTGATACTATCATAGTTCTATTGCGCTATTGTTCTGTTATGAGCTAATGTTACTCGTATGTTTTCTCACTATGCTGTTAAGTTCTTTTGCCACCAGAGGTAGCTGTAATATTCTAAGATCTAAATGATTTCGAATCAGCGTCGCCAGTTATTATGTCCCTATACACTGGTGGGTTCGGTTCCCGGCTTGTGCTTCTGTTCACGCACCGAAGACAGAGGATGTTTTAGATGTAGGGTGTAGTATGAGAATTAAGGGTTATTTATTGAATAGACGTATGAGAGAAAGACGCTCAATATCCACTCAATATTCAACTCAAGATCCAATCACTAGGATTATCAACGTTACTAATCCATGCGGCCACCTTGACCTTTCAATCTGGACGTTTCTCCTAACCCAATAGTTCATACGGTCGAATCTCGCTTAAAACTCCAACGCTATTTATAGAGACCTGTCAATTTACCCGATAACACTGCATTAAAAGCATCTGCTGCTACATCCAGTCTAAATCGAATTCTACGCATCAGGAATACGATCTACGTTTGAATGCAGCTTGATTTAAGTAGCATCAAGATAGCATCTTGAGTTTTTTATAGCATTCCTTAACAGCGGGTGGTCAAGATAAGTGTGGGTAAGGAGCCAATGAGATGAGTTGGTTCGTAGATGAAACAAAGCAGGTCGTGTTGTGGGCGGGGCTTCCTTTGTTCCGTACAATGGGAAGACAGCTGCGCCCTTTTGTACCCATTGTTAGGGCTATTGTTAACTATAGATGTGTGGTGTGTGGGCGCGATTCTTATGGAGGTGTGGCTCTGGTTTTTACCTAAACTTAGTGTGCTTCTTAGGTACAAATCTTTTTCTGATATATACCTAAGTCCTCCACAATCACTATTGAAATGAAGAATTAAAAAAATAATCGTGTCGATCACAGTAACATCAAATTCTAGGTAATGTCAATTTGAGAAATCGCTAAGATTCACATAGGAATTAGTGTGGTGAACATACGGGGTCACAGTTATGAAACAGTAAAAATAGAGAAAAATGTTATTATTGAGAAAATAGGCACACCGAATTTTATTTGTAAAATAATTAAGTAATTTATTGCTTATCATCAACTCATTCCTGACTTACCGGGCATGGATCTCCTTCTAAAATTGAGTAGTATATCATATTGCAATACGCTGGTTAAGTGTGAATTGATAGACTTCGCATTGCTTTGAGCACTATTTGGTTTACGGAACGCAGGTTAGCTCACACTTTTCTACACCGCAAATGACTTGAAAGTTACTTATAGGAAGGTATATACAGACTTCAAAAACTATAGGTGCACAGTGAAGTTTGTAAACTGACCCACCGAAGTGAGAGGTCGATACCAAACCAACTAAAACTTAACAACAAATCTATTAAGGGTTAAAAGTTGCAGTCAGTTACCTTTTCGACTATTAGTGACTCAGGTAAGGTACCTACCTACTAGCGCACTTCAGAATGTCTAAATTGGCAACTACTAGAGGCCGAGGGGCAAACACTCGCTCGAGTGTCTCCAGAACACGACAAATTGCCACTTGACGCCAGCCGGTAGAACCTCTAGTTTTGGGAATAAGGAACGAAATGTTCCGATACGAAAAAATCGGTGGAGACCCACCTACGTATCTACTTATGTAATTTGGATACATTTTTAAGTTGTTACTTCATTAACATTATGCTATGGAAATCTATAATTTGAATTTAAAATGAACAGAAGAGTGCATGTAGGTATGTAGGTAATATCTAATATCTTGTTTTTGGGAAATTTTCATTTTTATCTTTCTAATGCTTACTTGCATAAAAAACATAACCTTTCCATAATTTTCTTCTTCGCGTACTTAAACATAGATAAGAAAATGTAACTGATGGCTGTTTGTACACGACAAATATTTTTTAATCAATTATTCTTAATTTTTCTAAGCATTTTTTTTTCGCTTGTCTGTATGTTTATGCAGATTAACAAAATGCAATAGGTAAGCTTCAATATTTAGTGGATTTTAAAAACTTTTATGATACATTTTACTAGCAAATGAGAAACAACCTTTTATGATATAAATTTTATTAGCGAATGAGAAAAGAATAATAAACCTACATCTGATCCCAATAAGACATCCGATTTTTTAATAAATCAGCGTTAATAGATATGCATATGGATTTCCTCTAAAAAAAGGTAAATGTTGCGAGTACCCTTATCTGAAAGTTGTAAGACGAAAATAATATGAGAAAGACCCCTAACCTACAAAAGGCATATTACAAGTTAATACCCGGTAGTCTATTGTAAGTTGCCCACTTACAGTAATCCGAGATTTGGTCAACGGGCAAAGTTGGCTTGGGGGAAATAGGAAAAAGATGTTCTTATAAAATCTAATCTACTTATAGACAGACGTTTACTTAACTTTTACCTATGATCCTATATAGATTAGAATTATAATCAATGAAGAAAAATACAGTGATAGAAGTGATGTCGGTCAATTGGAGTTAAAAGCTCATTAAATTTCTAGCCTTTCTAGATTTTGTATGCGCAGTAAATTGCATTGGATGGTGACAATCGTTTATTAAAAGTAAATTTTATAAATAAGGTTTTTCACCTTATTTAAGAAGCACGGCAGGTCTGTAAGGATAGAGATGTTTGGCACTCCTTGCTCTCTGCCTACCCCGTAAGGGACCTGGCGAGAAGATATGTATGTAATTTATTTATAAAATTAAGCATAATTTTCACTGTGAAAGTGGCCGCAGTAACAGTAATGCTGTTAAAAATTCAGGCAGGGTCTATAATCGTTCGAGAGATACAATACTGTGACAGACAAACAGTCAGTAGAAGCGTATTGATAAAGTTCCATATTAACTATTTGTGTGCGGAACCAGAAATGAAAATTTATTTTAATAAAATAGCGTACATTCTAGACCACAAGTTGTGCTTACAAACAAATCGGTTTCGCCAATAGCTCGCTGAAACAATCCAATTAATTAAAAAGGAAATCTCGAAGGAGTCGTTCTCCAGTGCGGTTTTAATTATTGGCTCATTCAGCAGGCCTGCCTGTGACGCCGTTTCGAGCCACAATAAAACTTGGAGCTTGTATAATTGGAACGGTGTATTCAATATAATTGGCTGGTATTGGAGTTCTGTGCTCCGAGCCAATCAAAGTTTGGCGTGACAATGCCTCGCCGCTGTACCTAATTGGCTATTGGCGAATTGATTAAAAACGTGTCCGAACGAGTGTTAAACAAATGTTGTTAAGTATTTCGATTTACATTTTGTTAGGTTTGCGGGTTTGTGCGGTAAGCGTTAGGTAGGTACTATTTAAGTGGTATAAATCATCGCTTGGTAGTAGTTGTTAGTTAGCATTGCTTAGTCGGCAATTATCTGAATTTCACTTCAGTAACCCCAGGTCAATCATAGCAGGTACTGTAAGCGCTCAAAGCCACGGTAAGCGCTACTATATTGAACTTAGTTATCATACATTATGTAGTTGGTTTTAAGTATGTATATCGGATTCTCACTTCTATAACCTGTTCTATAACGTAATGTTAATACCTATGTAGAAACTTATAATATTGCTTAATT
>DWPP01000814.1:0-10075 GCA_018251735.1 Eantis mithridates tamenund
GACAAAAGAGCCTGAGGATAAAGCTCTCGACACTTTGTTGTTGGAAAAATGAGTTATAACATAACTCAAAAAACTTATTAAAGATGTAGCCAGCCAATTACTACGCTGTCTTTATATGTAACTATATCATATAATAACACTAATTCAATAAATAACAAAACCCTGACAAAAATCGGAACCTCCCTGATAGGAATGTAAAGCTTCCATCCAGATATTTCTAACATTAACTATGCAATTTTTTTCTTGGTCTTGTAAAAGTATTACATCATAACAGCTTTTATAACAAAAAAAAAAATAACCGACTTTAAAAACTAAACACAATAAATAGTGTGATTCCTAAGGAGGATTTAGGGTTATTATGATTTTATGGAAAACGACGTTTAAGCTTTCACAGCTATTAAGCATAAGTAAATTAAACCCTTATCCCGACATACATAAGCGACATATTTCAAACACACGAACCGTCTGTGAGCTCACCAGCGACACCTATAACTACTGAGACGGGATTATTTTAAGATTTCTAAAAAAATATTTTACAATACTTTGGTACGTACTATCAGTTTTAAAGAAAACCCAGCCATCTTAATACACCTCGTTATACACAGCAGACTTACCAGTCAGGTATATCCGAAGTGCCGAACATGCTAGCGACATCTATGACCGGGTTACGTGTAACCACAGCGCGGTACACGTCTGGAAACTGTCCACTGAGGTGCGCTACTAAGAAACCACCGTGAGAGCCTCCAAACAAGCAAATATTTTTTTCATTTATCGAATATTTTTGTATTGCCTCGTCTGTAGCTAGCTTGCAGTCTTTGACATCTGCATCACCCACTCTTGAAGGCAAGAACCGAATAGAATCCTCGCCACAACCAGTCGAACCGCGGTAGTTTATTTGAATACTCGCGAAACCTGTAAAGTCAACGATTCTTAATAAATCCAATCGCGGCAACCTCAACAGAAAATTGAGTACGCCTGTCACATGCTAACGACCTAATTCGAATTGCATAGAATTGCAACAACCATGCTTGCGCCAACTTATCGCGCGCCTAATGACAAACAAAACAACTTAACGCAAAAAATGGCAATCTAAACATTAAATATCTAACATCTTAATATTTTTATAACGTGAAAAAAAAATTTTTCTTTGCTATTGCAACATTTAAAAGTTAAAAACTGACACAGTCTGTCCTTTTTTATAAGCAGTAATAAGCCTTATTTAACTAAGGCCTTATTCTATATATTTCTCGTATTTTTATATCTCTTTTAGAAGTAGGTAATTCTAAAATAGTACTCCATTTTGAAGTGAATGGGAAAATTATCATTTATTTTATCTATTGAGAATTTGGCACTTTAATGTAATTTATTTTTATATTGTGTTCTATGGTTAATTTGAAATCTGGATAATAGCTTAACATTCCTTTAATTTTGAGTTCAAATCAAAGTAATACTAAGAACAACAATTTACAGCTACATTAAATTTAATAAGATACGTTAATAAAATTATAATAAATATTTCAAAGTTAATTTAAAGCTTACCAAGCGAATTGAAGAGAGCAGCTTCTAAGGAATATCCATTAATAAAACTGGAATGTGGTCCTCCGTGGGGCCACACAATGAGAGGCGCCTTATCATTCGTACTCGGAGAGAGGAATAATGCTGTAAATGTCTCTGAAAAGATAATAAAATTGAAACATCATTTAATATTGTTCATCAGTAATTCACTAAGTGGTCCATGTGTAACCTATGTTCTATGGGTCTATTCTTATTATCAACAACAAGCTGATCTTAAGTGATTACTTCAACACATGGACACCCATATACAACGCTTCAATTAATAGTGTCTCCAGAAAAAACACATTTGCCCTACAAGCAACTAGCTTCACAATGGGTTATGAGAATGGCTATAGGTATCTTCCACGCTAACTATACAAGTCCTTCCTTCTACAATGATGAGTACTCACTGACGCCATCCAGTGAGCCCACATGTTCCAGATGTAAGTACTGCACTTTAGAGCTGCTCAATGCTTCTGGTACTTCAACCGGAGTGCTAACGCGAGTCCATCTCACTCCGTCGGATGAAGGCAGTTTTGTTACGTACACCTGTAATCAATTACCAATTACCATTATAAAGTGAATACTAACTTCATAGTAACAAAGCTATTGTTGTTTTTTTAATTATTTTTGCTTATTTTTTTTTTACAAAATAATCATTAAAATGCATTTACGAAGCAAATACGAAAAGTTTTTAAATTATAATAAATATGTCATACTTATTTTTTGATTTTTTTGGAATTTGAACCCTGACCCAACGAAGTTAAAATCCGGTACTAAAGCAACTAAGCTCAGCTAAATTAAGCTAAATATTAATGCATTGGTGACAAAAGAATCTTAAATAAATCCTTTGTAGTGTACAGAGGTACATTTATATCCTACCTGCGGGGGTGTTGTCATATTTGAACACACACCGAGAATGACATCAGATTTTACATCCAACACTGATGTAGAGCCTACTTGGCTCTTATTTGATATGTCCGTAAGAGATTTGCTTTCTGAAACAAGGTAATATTTTGTTAAATTTAAATTAGATTAGAGTAATAAGCACTTGAAAAAATAGTCGTTTGGAAATAACAGTCACTTCAATTTTATTTAAGTACCTGTATATTATTATAAATACGTGAAGCAGAACAACTAAATAAATGAATTCCCTTATGAATTTATCCATAATCCGTCACGTTTTACAATTTTATTTTGGTATCTTATAGTGAAACTGAAACAATATAAATATTGATATCTTTTAATTATGGTCGAATTTCGGACACCAGCGATCTCTGGTATAGATAGATAGACTATGACAAAACTTATAGTAATTTTACCACAGCCGCACTATCACGCCGCCTTCATCATCAATACATTCCTGTCCGAAAACAGAGCTGGGACTTTTTGAATATATTTCCTGAACAACAAATGAACGTGCTGGCCAGCTGATAGTAGCATTGCCACCACGCACATCCACGTACATCCTCAAATTAAATAGAATTCCTATATAAGGTCGCACGTACATACGCGTTCTCGTTGCTACTTATTAGATCTAACAATACATGATGGCCTGATCTAAAATTTTATTGTTTTCAGACCCACACCAATCCGATCTATGGACTGTGTATGACCACTTAACAACAGGAGGCTAATGGTTACCCATATAATCTTTTTTGTTCCTAAAGTATTAACTAAACTAGCCAAAATTGCCCCACAGTTACCGCTCTAAAGTCTTTTGTATATACCACTTTACTTTCTGCGGCTTCAATATCCTGAGTTAGCTTATTTTAATACTTTCTCAAATAAATGAAACTTATCTATTTGTACCTAAATTAAGCATGTAAGCCCTAACTTCAGTCTGCTGCGGAGTACTGAACACCAGTGTGTTGCCATCAGCACTGAAGCATTGTTTGGGTAAGGCTTGACAGTATACTCCATAAAAACTGTCTCCGTTCTCTATCGCCATCTGCCTCTCCACCACGGGAATCAATATAGACAGACTCATCTGCGAAACGAAATAAGGAAAGTTGCGTATATGTATAATTATATAAAATAGTTTTTATATATACACATATCCTCACGCCAGGTCCCTTATGGGGTAGGCAGAGAGCACGGAGTGCCAAATATCACTATCCTTATCGAACTGCTGTGCTTCCTCCACATTCATTACAACATTATTAAATTCATAATTTTATTAGTTTTCTTATATGTATAATGTATATTATGCATTATCTATACATATAATAAATCTGTAGAGGAATCGATTGTAGAAATTGTAAATATTAAAAAATTAATAGCCTGTTAAAAAATTTTAGAATTTTTGTCTATTTGACAGATTTTCTGTGTGTGTAAATAACTAAGTTACTCTGCTACTTCTACTTCTTTTGTCAGTTTATTCACTTACTTGATCAAACTTCCACATGACCAGCTCATGGCAGGCATGGTGAGGTCCATCTGCCTTACGCTGCAGCCATACCAGATCTCCACTGGGACTGAATCTGGGGGACCGCACCGACATGCCCTCTTGTGACAACTTTGCTGTAACCATTTATCATCATCAACAAACATCATTCATTACCATCACCACTCATCATCTACAATTCGGAATTGTTTCTTGTTCACAGGTATTCTCTGGGATACAAGGATTAAAGCATCATGGGGGCTTAGTGCGGATTAGCGTTTTTTACATGCCTTCAAAAAATTTTTCTTTGGAACTGCTAGGCTAGTCTGGCTTTCTCACATTATTTCGTTTTTTTTAACACAATAAAACTTGTAATGTTTACTAGATTTCCATTAAACTTGTTAAAATTAATAAACTCACTCATATCCCCATCTAGCGATAACTGGAAGACATATCCAGGACGATTAGTACAGAATATGAGACCAAGGCGCCGAGGTTCCGTCTCATAAGCCACGCCCACAACATTTTTGCCATCTGGAGTGAAACGAACCTTGAACAAAATTAGCACAAGACTTTATAATACAACGTTATAAATCAATACCAATAAAACAAAAATGTCGGTCATTTCAAAATAACAGTGTTTACTCAAGTTCTTATTACTTACCATTTACACAATATTAAAATATAACTTATTAAAATATTCTGTCTATTTTTCTGTTTGTTTGGGCTAATCTCTGAAATAGCTGAACTGATTTTAATTGGACATACACTACAACACAGCCGGCGGAGGGTGGATATGAAATATAAGTTATTTAGGAATATTAAAAGGAAACTCTAATTTTATCGGAATATCTATTTTAATTTAATAATTTCTAGGTGTAAAGTGAATGTGACTGAGGTGTGGCAAGGATGGGGGAAGGGTAAAAAAATCATGAAATTCGTCTGATTTATGTATGGCCCCTTACTCCAGAATTTTTGCAGGAAGTTCTAGCAAAAGCAAAAATATAACATCAAACCAATTAAACTATCAATGTTTTTAACAATAATAATTACTTCTTAGCAAAATAAAAAATTAAGTTAACCTTATGCCCGGCAACAGAAACTGAAAGGTATGAAACAAGAAAATATTCCTCTCTACAAATAAAATTATTCCTGTCAAAACTGAAAGGTATGAAACAAGAAAATATTCCTCTCAACAAATAAAATTATTCCTGTCAATAGTAAATGTTGTGGTATGACCCTTGGACTATAAGAGACACCTTATTTATCAAAATCGGTTGAGTAGCGCTTAGGCTACTTATACATAATACAGAAACTCACATATACATAATATTGTCAGTGGAAAGGAAATAATGCTAAAGGTCTAAAATAGACAATGGTGTTTAAATGGAAAACCATGAGTAGCTTTCAAATAAAAAGACAATATTGATTAAGGCTAACAACGAATCAGGTAACATAAATAATAAGTTTTATAACAAAATAACAACAAAAAAACAATTGTAATTTTTTAATTAAAGTTGGTTAAAAAGGTATATTTACCTGTCCCGGACACCAGTCCTCAGGCAATCCTTTCAGGATGGTGAGGGACTCATTTTCTAATTGACACACTACGATGACTGACAAATGCTTCCCAATCAACTGTTCACCCCAATCCTGCCTGTATATATATTCTTCACCCTAGAAACAAACAAAATATTTTATTAATACATCAACTTAATATAAAAAGAAGTTGCATTTAATTATGTAAAGATTGCCATTTGGCATCTGGATATGGATCTGTGGCAGTCCTTCAAGATCCGATCAAATACTGGTTCCTGCCACATAAATGCGGATTCACACTTAAGCATGGACTAACACGCAAATAATTTCCAAAAATTTGTTGTGTTAATTGGGTTTGAACCCGGACCCACCGCCATGTGAATCCAGTATCATACTAGCTTTCATTGCTTCACAGCTAAAAGACTTCTTCTTATAAACCCACAATGCATTAACTATTTCTCTGGTGTTCTCTCACGTTCATAGGCAAAGGTAATTTGAATTAATTTTCATCTTGCAACACATTAGCTATGACCTTTGGTGTTTCTCGTGTTCATAAGGTATCGTTATTAACCATCAGTTTACTGGTTTAATTAAGAAAGTATAAAAGATTATTAAACATGTACTTGTTATACTTACATACCTTTTTAGGCAGATTAGCTTCATTTTCACTCTTTTCTTCGCTTTTCCTTTTGATATAAGGTTCAGATTTCTTAAACTTCTTCTCAGCCACATAAATCAGTGCCTTCTCATCTGGTGACCATTCCAGACCACCTAATTCAGCTACAAATCATAAGTAAGACATAAACTTGATAGTTGATAAATGAGGATGGATTTGGAACAGGATTATTATTGAAAAGACAAAAATTAAAATCTAAACTAAACTAAGAGAAGATTCATATTAGTCTTGACGGCTCTTGTGGTGCAGTGTATAAATACCAAACTACCGATCTGGTTCTGGGGTTCTGGGTTTGATTCCCAGCGGAGCATAAATTAGAATGATGAGTTTGAATTTCCGTTTCTGGACTGGATGTTTGTGCCCACAACATAGGGTATCCAATTATGGAACTATGAGTGAGAATCATTATTTATTTGTTTTATTAATTATATTATAAGTCATACATTTGATAGGCAGTGTGTTCTCTTAAGAAATGCTATAGACCTTTGTCCATCATACTGGCAGATTTCCAGACTATGTTTTCTTAAATAAGTTAGTAATACACACATACATTATTTTGAAAAGTTTTCATTGCAAGTTGTAATAAAGAGCTAACTTTCTTACAATCAGCATACACATCCCCATGTATATCCAGAGCATTAAGGTCTATGCTATGTATCAGGCTAGTCCTAGACCACACTTCAATGTACTGCTTCTTGTCTTTGCCATCTTTGTCTTCTCTGATCAAAGCTTTAAAGGCTTCTGATGGTGACACTGAACACAATAATCTGGAAGAGAAATAATTAACTAATTCTATATTACATAATTATAAAATGTAGGTATTTTAAAATGGTAGTTATTAAAACCAAGACAATGGAATCTATTTTTTTGTCCTCGGATTCTCTATAAGACTTGGCATGGGATTTACCGCATTTAATAAATCTAAAGATTATGGTAGACGAATTGAATGAACCCTCATCATCATTATATTAATATGTGAAGCAAAAACTTTGCTACCGTTATTATGACAATAGTGCGAAACGAAGACAATTAAAATCTGCACAGTCAATGTTTGCATGGAGAACAATGATGAAAAGTTAATATTTTGTCAAAATGTTGGACAGTCTAAGTGACATTTTAAAATTTTTATTAAAAAGAAATAAAATATTACAAGTACTCTTATGTAATTTATTCTAATTTATGGCATCTCAAAAATATGGTTCAATTGCTGCCATCTCTAGCAATAAATAAACATTTAGGTAAACTCACTCATTGCCAACGTCAATTCCAAAGTCACTCTCAGATACAACACTTATATCCTCCTTGGAAGTATCAAGCACATAATTATGGATGTACTTGGTTGTCTTCCCTTTATCCAGGTTGCGCACAGACCATTTTGCGGTTACCTTATTGCCATTTTTATTCAATCTTCCACCCAGAACTGTGGGTATCTTTGCAAGTGTCTTGTATGCATTTACTATTGTTTCAATCTGAAATATATATTTGCTATAGGAGTGACAAAATAAACATTTTTATTGCTCTCTAACTAACAACAGACAATATATTAGAAAAATGCTTCACTCTCAAGAAGCTAAATAGATTGATGACATCTTTATCCAATTAAAACAGGGTATGTTTGTATATGAGTATATATCTCATATCCAAATGTACCCTGTTATAATCATATAACAGAGAAACAGATAACACTTACCTGGGAGGACATTTTGAACATTGACACTATACACATTCACCAATAAATTGTTGCAATAATAATCTAAAAAAGAAATTAAAATATTTTTTCTGAATGTTTTTGGCGCAACGCCTTTTACCACCTCATAAATGGGAAGTTTGGCTCAGCATGGGTAAAAATGGCGTATTCACCAATAGTACTGTAAGTTCTATACTAAAGATCTGCTAGTAAAGTGCCAACTGCGAGAGACTCTAAACCTACGCATGAGAACACAACAGCGACGACTAACTTTTCAGCGCCTTCTGCTTGTGCAAGATTAGAAGGATGGTGTCATTGAATACCATAAGGGAGATAACAACAAAAAACTTATCAATATTTCTCGACACAATTGATAAGCATTCGTTCTATTTTCGATTTAATGTTTTGCAAAGTTACAAATAAAAGAATTTACATAGCTAGCTTAGAGCAAGAAAAACCAGCTGAAAACCAGTTCAAGACAAGTGTAGATTTATTTCGTCATGTGTTACCTAATTGATTATGGTCAATTGTTTCTAATTGACCTAACCAATCCATCGCCCCTGCACTATATTTGCATATCCGCACCAAATCAATTGTATTGTTAAATTGACGTTATAAATAGTTAGTATTCATTGCCATATGTATAAAAGCAAATGTATAAAAGATCTTATTTTACATCTTTGCTTAATTTCGTATCGTATTTCGTATATGGTATATAATACCTCATAAAGAAAAAAAATCTATGGTATGGTAAAATTACAGTGGCTTTTTTTTCCCGGTCAATCAACCCTGGACCTGAGTGGGTTCCAAAAGCCACAGCACACACAAAATATACCTATAAACTATAAACTGATGATTTCAATCGAGTGTATGATCCTTTATAATGAAATAAATATTTTGGCTTTGACTCCACTCTGAACGTATAATGCAGCTGATGAAAATACTGACATCTTCATAAATCCTTAACACTACCCTAGTTATCTGGTTCAAATACGTCCAAGTTGAATTACTATGAAACAATACATCATCATCCTGATTTAGGAGACAATTTTGTATTTAACTTTAGATAAATAAGCTTGAATGTTCTTCTTAATAACGCAGGCAATGTGGGTCCCTATACACCACCACATCCTATACTATGACCTCCCAAAAGTAAGGACCTTTCCCACTCCATGTCGCTATTCGGGGACCCCTACCCTAACCCTTGTCGTGTGACGTAATTTATGGATGATCCCCAACTAAAATTTACACTACGTTATAATTTAGACACTTGTCTCCTGCAACGGTAGTCCGTGCCAAAGCTTCAAAGAGCTCTATTTCTGTATTCTTTCCATTTAGGTAAAATTATCATTTTTATTAATAATGTTTTGACTTGATCGTACACATTTTAATGTAAATACATTAGAAGTGATACACAACTCAAAGAAAACATATTTTTTTACAACTCCATGATCTACGTCGTCGCTGTAAAAATAATATAACAATTTTTGATTGTTACTATGTTCTATGCTAATATTGAAGTAGCTGATGTCTGATATCAAACGACTAGCTATGTCCACAACTGCATAATTAAGTACACTTTCTTGCACATACAAACATATATATTGCTGAATAGATTAACAGATAAAATTCTTAACTCTTCAGATTATAATCATTATATAAGCCTATTGCAGTCCACAGACATATGCCTCCCCAAGTTTACTCAAAATATCCCCGTTTTCCGGTAAACTTTTTTGCATAAACTAAACTCACTGATCGTTGAATTTAATATAAATGTTTATTGGAAAACAAATGAAGGTGTTAGGAATACAAGTGTAAGAAACTAACTTTTCCACTCAATTAATATAGTTCCAGAATGAACCTGATTATTCCCTACAAAGTGCTGCTGCTAATATCCAACTATTTTGATATGATGACGCACACGTCGGTCAAAGCTCTTGACGTCCATCTAGCTAGGTGCGTTCACATCGGAAGTTACACGTATAGCGTGTATATCTAACAAGTAGCTATGTCCACGATTTCGTTTGCGCGAAAGTCATTGATGATGGAATTTCGAAAAATCCGTTCTCAGCTGACCTCTACTTGCAGTAAGGAATATTTTTATGGTTCCAGAGATATCGTGATGAGTGAAACCGTTGGTAATCTCCTATATATCTAGATTAGTGACATGAAATAGCCTTTATCTTTACCTTATATTAACCAACTTCATAAATTAAAAATTGTTATGAAGTAT
>DWPP01000815.1:0-10074 GCA_018251735.1 Eantis mithridates tamenund
AGGAATTCAATTTTATTTGAGGTTGTACGTGGATGTCTTGGTTCATTCCACTGACTTAGTATCAGGTGGTCTGCTAACCGCTGCTCAGTTATTACAAAACAATATTGTTAGACCACATTTGCAATTCGTGCTATGGTTCATATCATCCATCATTCCTACGTTTACTTTGTGCATAGCTTCAGTATTCATATGAATAGTTACTCTAAATTCAACACAATCGCTTGAGTCAAGTGTACCTAGGCGATATGGAGCTGCAAATTGTATCATCTTATATTCAGTGCTCCGTCGCTTGTGCGCTAAGTGTCTCAAGACTCGCGTCAGCCGTCCCCCAGCGTAAAGCGATACGTGAGCGTCTTTTAAATATATTGCAGTATGGCTTTCTTATTTTCTCTCTTCAGCTGTTGCAAGCTAATCTACTGCTGTTCATTCTGTTTTGTATGGTAGACATTTGTTGGTGTTAAATTTAGTGTGAGATGTTTTTATATTGTACGTGTCTTGAGATTTTGGTTACTTTGCTCTTAAGATCGCCCCGTAAGTATTCACTACATTACATGACTTTTTTTTAACAACATTTTTCAAAGCAATGGAACATTGTGATTAAAATTTTAGTATAAGTCTGTTAACAAAGTTTATTGGGTATTTGTTTCAACTACAATAGCAGTCTGGTATAGTGAGTTAGTCTTGGGATGTCGTGTACAAAATGGGAGTAATTTTTCATGTCACAAGTTAGTAAATTTATTGATAGTAACGTAAAACATTTTGCAGACTCAGGCGATTTGCGGCCGCCAGACGGGGAGATTAAATTATATGTGAGTCGAGGATTACAACTAGCTTCGTTTGGGGTCAACTACCTAAAACTAGCTCGCACGACCTTACTAACGATAGCATGAACTTTAATAAAAAAGATAAATTTAAACAAATCCTTTGCAACGTTTAGCAATATTTTTAGGAGTGTAGGTTCCACTTCTGAACAGCAACGATCTATGAATCTGGCTGTGTTCGTTCTCTAAATATATTTATAATAATAAAACAGTCATGATCTCATCGTCAATAAGAAACCCAATTAAGTGCCACTGCTGATCCTCTGAAAGACGAAAAGTGCTCTAGTACACCACGCCGCCCAAGGGAATCTTGGTAGACTTGGTATACTCTTAAGAATATGTAAATATCTGCAGAACTTTTCGGGATGTAGGTTTCTTCCCGATGCTTTTCTTCACTTTGAATTCTACGTGGACGCTGCAGATTGAACCCGAAATCGGAACCGAACCCGGAAATTGTCAATCCAGTTCCAAACCCACTGAACAGGACTATGATGTTGATGATCAGGTTTATAAAATAATACTTCAGAAACTTTTAAAATGCAGCTTTGGTTTATTCGACACTTATCCGTCGCAATTACAAATCGCAATGTTCCTAAGTAACGCGTACATACGCCAGAGGTCGCTACTCGTCGAAAAAGTTGAAACGGTCTCGAACACCCACTAAGCTATCAATTAACACTACGATATGTTTACAATTACAACACTATTACAACATATTCAAGGGTATCTCTTATACCATTTTCTAGCAATATTCCAGAGCAATAACAGCTATATTCCAGAAGGTCTAAGCTACTTGATTCATAAGCCCGACGATCAGCATCCGTTCTCGAGCATAGCAAAATCGCCTATCAGGAGCGCGGATCGCAATACGGAAGTATACAGAACAGAGAGACAATTCAATTTGCGGGGATAATAGAGTGGCTTACCATAGTCTCGTCTGCAGAATCATTTATCGTTTGGAAGAGCTGGTACAAAGCAAGTATTGGGACCTTATATAATCAAGCACCATTTCTCCACACAAATCGGCTATCAGAATCGACAATCGTGGGATCCGGAAGTATACAGAACTGCGAGACAATTCAATTTGCAGGATGAATCACTTACTTTTGCTCTTTTCATAGATTTCATTCTTTTAGCTATTAGTAAGTTATTTATTTTGAAAATATATTTTATATTTATAATGAAAGAAATAGACACAAATATTATTACGAAATGCTTGCGAAATAACTGAGTTTGGTATGATAACCGCGCCGTCACAACAATGTCTCCGAATGACCGCCATTATGCAAACTGCGACAGCCTTCCATTTGAGGAGATGCGGGGTCAACAGATTTTGAATAGCGACGCCGCAGTACTTTGAAGTATTGAATAGTTATTGTGAGTTGATTTGAGACCAAACCATATTTGATTTTCGAAGTTGGTTCAGCTGTACATAATGACTTTGAGTTTGTTGTAAATGAAGTGAAAAATTTGATTATTATGTTAGCAATCTATTAAGATATGATATAAAACGATGAACAAAACGTTTATTTAAGAATTATATTATGTGTATTCTCAAAAGGAGGACGTAAATATATTTATTAGAGATGACATTTAAAAAAAAATACTTAGAAGTAGTTCTTGAACCCAACAGGCTGCATTTTATTTGAATTTATGCCTTAAAATTCATTCAATTCCCTTTACTCGTCTTTACGTAATTAAGTATAAACACAAAGTTTGTAGTATCTGCAATACTAGTAGAAGATTATTAATATGTATAAATTTAATTAAACCTAAACTCATGCAATCATATTGCAAACAACTGAGTTTAGGGTGACCACTGCGCCACAACAATGTATCCGAATGACCGTCATTATGCAAACTGCGACAGGCTTCCATTTCAGAAGATGCGAGGTCAACAGCTTTTGAATAGCGACGCCGCATTACTTTGAAGTATTGAATAGTAATTTCCAATTGATTCGTGACTAAATTGAATTTAAATTTGAAAGCTGGTGGATATTCACAATTTTTTTTTACTTTTAAGTTGTGCGGAAAAAATTCTTGTTACATTAGTTAAATTTTAAATTTTTGTAATGAGACATGTATTGGTGAAGTAGTATGCAAATAGCATGCAGAATGCTATTTTTAAACAACTGCATTTTTTTTTTTCATTCCATATAACAGAAATATGTTTGATTGAATTGATGTATGTTGTTTTCAAAAGGCTGTTGTTTTGAAGTTATATTAAGTATAGTTGTTATTATTATACAAGAGCTGTTATATGTTCTTTTTATTTGGCTTAAGCTGTACAAGTTCTACCTACAACGTTTGCATAGACGTTTAACTTTGGTGATTGAATAGAACTAAAGAAGAAAATAACAAATTTTAAAATTTAATTTAATAGGAAAACAGACATAGACAAATACTATAATGGAATACTAGTCTAGTAGAATCCGCTCTGCGGTGTTCTGATTAGCATGGCGTAATAAGACTTTTGTTCAAAGTACAACGAAATAATCCACGCTCAGGAACAAAACAATGCATAATTTAATCAAGCACCCGCAGATACAAATTACAGTCAGAGCACATCCAACGCGCCATTACTCAGTTAACTGGCTGTAGTTTTTCACGCGAAATTCCTTGCATTCTGATGAACGTAATTCCCTAATCCAAAAGCCTTATCTACCATCCAATGTTTCTTTAAAATATACTCTCATTCCTCGCGTTAAGACTCCATTTGCGATGATCACTGCTCGAGTTGAAATCTTGTAAGTGAGACGTTATTTTTCGTTAGACATTTTGTATGAACAGGAGAATGCATTCAACATTTTTCCGTGTAGATTTTTGGGACAATTTTGGGGAGACTTCTTTGTAGTTTTCTCGTGAGCTAAAGCTTTTTGTATTTGTTAAACGTAAACCAAATGACATTTAACTGCCTTTTCAAATGTATGGAGTTCATGGTGATATTATTTGTGTCATTTAACACAACGAAAAACAAAGAGGCGAGTTAAGGGACTTAACAGAATATAAGCTTCTTGTACGCGATACTGTCTTACGAAGGAGATTGAGATTATGGGCATACATGTAGGAGATATAGCAGTTTATTCTATGTGGATATTGGTGAGTCACACGATTCATAATGCCTAATAAAAGTCTCCGATAGTACACTATTCTCTAATTGAGTATGTTATAGAACGCCTCATAGAAAATTTCATTAAATGAAATTCGGAAAAAAAATTCGTTTCTCTAACAATATATTTAGTTCACATAAGACTTAAAATGTTCAGAGATCAAACATTATCACTCTCAAAAAATATACTCTTGGAATCAAAATACTCTTAATAAAAGTTTATACATTTAATATTATTATTTCATCGGTTTTAAGAATCTCTGAGTACTTATAAGTGGTAGAGAAAAAAGCCGACGGATTTTTTTTTTAATCATACTAATGATATAATGTACAAGACGTAATATGTAAAAAGGGTTTCAATTGGTCCTTAGGATGCTAGAGTAAACCATTTGGCATCATGGCCGCTGCTGTCATTAGGATTATCACTATAAAGTTTCTTTTTAATTTCAGAATGTGTGACGGGGATCGAACGTCGTCCGAACAAAACCGTATTTTATTACCGAGTTAAAAACACCTGTTGCTATCCAAAGAGTGTTAGAATTCTTCTAGAGGCCACCTGTAGATAGAACCTTTGAACTTTGAGATTCTAATAAGATTACTCAACATTTTACAAGAGTTTTTCCGACAATGTTACATCATCAGACCTTTTCTGTACTTTTCTTTGATTTCAAAGAATTAGAACAAAGGGAATTGTTGGAAACTTTTTAATTTTTTTGGTTCATTCCGGTACAAATGAAATAAAGAAGCATAAGGTATTACGATATTAACGTAGCTAAAGTTAAAGTCATTTAGTTAATCGGCAGTTACTTACACATTTAGTTAATTATTTAGTCATTTTGTTACAGTAAAATAAAGTGTGTATATCGCCACAGCTGGTGTAGATTGCTGACTATCTCACTAGTTAAGCAGCTGCTGCCGAACGTTTCGCTTGTTAGATGGGTAAAAAAATCGGCTTGCTTTCGTGCTTCGGGAGAAACATGAAGGCGTCTATCCTGGTAATTATAGAAATAGAAGTGACCTTATCGCAAATTGTATGGGTGATTTACTAACATATTAGGAAGGGAAGGTACTGAAAACAGTACTGCATGGGGAAATGATCAGACAATACGCCTACATACAGTAATACGCCTACTCTTTATGTATGCATAAAAGATAGTTATTGTGTTTCGTTTTTGTCCTTCCTTTTTGTATTTTTAGTGTATATTTTTGTGTAATTTCTATTATGTCATAATTAATAATTTTGTGATTGTTAAAATATGCGACTAAAGATTTTTAATTTTCTTTCTTATTTCACCACGCTGCTCTCAGTTCATGAAGATGCGAATATGACAAGATAACAGAAACACCTATAGAGAAAACGGTTTCTTATTTCATGAAAAAAACTAAGTTTTCACATATCCCAATGCCGCCGCATGTATTTGTTTGGTTACCTGAATATAGGGAAAACTCAAAACAAATGTTAAGTATGAGTATATTGCTTGAGTGTTATGTTATATAAACAATCATTACAAACTTTTGCTTGTATTTTTACACTATTATCATCGTCAACAGCCCATTTCCTGTCCCACTGCTGAGCACGGGAGCACGGCTAAGCCTCCTAGAACTTCATTGAGTTTACGCGAGGCTTTGCAACCGGACCCACCGAACGCCAATCCGATATCAAACCAACTTCGATATCCCAAACATATAAGAAGCTATCTTGACAGAAATAAATTTTTAATCTTAAGCTGAAACTAAAGTGTACTAGCGGGCAGAAATCCTGTAAGCAGTAAAGTATGTACGAGTACTAGCATTTGAAGTGTTACGGAGTTGGATATTCGGAGAGATTGTTATATGTTTTGTTAGCGAGTGGGAAACCGCAAATACAATCTAGGATATTGCGTTATCGAACTTAAGTTTGTGTTCGAGTACAGTTTTGAGTCCTGCAGTTGGAGTAGTAAATTATTTTATTCTCACGAGAAATGAACAGTGAAAATACATATTTCTATGATTTTGTGTTTGCGCAGAATCCGCTCTAAGAATTCGGTGTCTGATTACATTGTCGTGTAAATAGATATTGATTTTTCTGAATTTTATATCAAAACCGCTTCGTTGTACTTTTTGCTATGTGCTTTTTATGTATAGTAGCTGTTGAAAGTGCAGAAAGATATAATCATTGTTACAGAACAAACTTGTGATTATTAATAGTATGTCTGCAGATTTTACTGTAACCTGAATAAACAAAAAATATCATATATGTATGTTGAAGTTTTATTACCAAAACCTATTATATTTAAATGCTTGACATTCATAGTCCTATAATAGAATATGCGTAGAAACATAAATATCGATCAAAACAGAAATTTTAACTTATCATTGTATTTTTTGCTTGTGGAAAATCAACCCTGGGGTCTGGGTTGAACGGCACTCCCTAAACAATAGACAAAAAGGGTAATAAAATAGTGATAGACTTGGAGGCATTTAAGTTCGTTCTTTTTGATAAAAATTCGTTATTGGAGCATGACTAGCCAAACGAGGTGAAAGGTTAAAAAATCAAAGGTAGGTTAGCGCACTGCAGGTTTCTGAGTGAGATATTTTCCTGTGCATTGAAATTGTTTTTTCTCGTTTTCGTTTTACGTTTCAGGTATTTTCAGGTTTACAAATATAATGAAAGGTGCTGCTTGTTGCTTTATTTTTGCGTAATATGTTAAACAAGTCAAATGGGTTAAGTAAATCTGGGGAAGATTTTTCAGAACGATGGTCGGTATTTTTAATTTCTAGCAGGATTTTTAGCAAAACTTTTCTGAAGTTAATAGCTAGTAAATATTAATTTTGAAAGACATTTTTGTTCGTTTCCGGCAAGTAGTAGTGTGATTATGGAATGATTTGTGTCCAATTTGGGAAATAAACAGAGTTGAAGTTACACGGGTATTTGCCATACATATATACGTACAGAAGCAACTTACATATAGTCTCGTATATACGTACTCGTATTTATATAAATCGTTAAACTATCAGAGACCATATCAATGGATACTATAAGGTATACGGGTGGCCCCTCAATCCCACCAAATCGCATTGGATTATCATAGTAGAATAAGCTTTAGGCCTCCTCCAATTGTAACGAGATACCAGCATCACTTGTCAAGCAATCGGATATAAAAAGTCAAAAAAATATATGATTGACTTTCTGATGGTTTGAGGTGATAATACCAAATAAGTCATACTAGTAGCTAATTAATTGGATGTAGAGGAAGCACGGCAGGTCTGTAAAGATAAAGATATTTGGCACTCAGTGCTCTCTGCCTACCCCGTAAGGAACCTGGCGCGAGGATATGTATGTAATTAATTAAATGACATCATCATAAATTGGATACATTATGCTTAATGCGCAACATGTTGGAACATGGCAAAGTTAAAATTTCAAACGCGAATTTTGCCACGAATCGTCAACAGTTGTATTAAAAGTGCGTAATGTAGGGCAAGTGAGCGAGGCAGAAAATGTGGTGTAGCAAGCGCATCTGTTTAAAACTCATATTGCAGACCGTCGAGTGATGTGTTGTATTGGAAGCGAGAAACGAAGAGCTACTTATATGCTACACCTGAAACGCCTGGCACCAGTAAGACTGCTAAAAAGGCTTAAAAATTAGGCAAGAGAGGCTAACATAAAAAAAAATAATGGTGTCAATGGAAAGAGTGTCTCTTATATTCGCTATTGATGTGAACTTATTACTGTATGTCTTTTAATTGTTACATCATTAAGTAGATTACTTTTAAACGATGTAGGTTCTGTATTACAGTCTGGAAAGTTCTCGAGTTGGAGTTGACTTATTTATCATCTTCATCATCATCCATACATGCCACACTGCTAAGTATGGTTACTCTAGGATTTAAACTTTGATTAACCGAAATGGGTCTTAAACCAACTAAGTAATGACTCACTTACTGAATCACATTTAAGAACTTTTAATCTGAAGTCATTAGATCGTTTATATTCTTACCTTTTACTCGCCTATCGTTAACATTAGATAGTGCGACAGGACACGCCAGCCGTTCCCATTCGCTGCAAGTGGCATAGCCACACCATGACTCAACTGATATTATACGTTTCCACATGCATGTGGCTCTCGACCGCAGGGAAATTGTGGAACGAGTCTGATCCTGACTATTTTTATTAAAACGACCCTGCTTAATGCAGAGACATATTTCAGAGGGATTTTCATTTTGTGTATTTTCATATTTCAAATTGTAATGGAAGTTTAAATATATGTGATGAAATACAACGGTGAGTCAAGGCAGTTTTTGGTCGGAAAGCCGTGTTAAAATAGAAACAAAGAGTAAAATGAAATTGTATTTAACATCGACATTTTCTCCAATGAAATACATGAAATAATCGTTTGTAACTTAAACTCTTCTATTTTTCATTCAATTTTAAGGAATAAGTAATAATCTATGCATCCTCTTTATAGTGTATAATAAATATATAACACACCGAACTTTCTAGAAGAAATTTCATAATATGAATAAACCATATTATATATTCGGACAGGCAAGACTTGTTCTGAGAAATCAAATACGTTTATAACATAGAAGCGAGTTTCGACTGAAGCATATTGTAAACATTGCTTAACGTTTGAGACTCGGTGATTTTCTGGAAACCGTATCAATAAACAAATATTGTCGCTTTTAACAAACAAACTAACAAATATTGTATCCTTTTGAAATCTTCACTGTTTTTCTATTGACTAACAACAAATGGAAAGAAAAAGGCAGTAGTAAATATTTATTTTTACGATATGAGTGTAAAGGTTTAAAAATATTATTTATTTATTCATATTCATTATATAGAAATTAAAGTTATAATTTAATGACTTTGTTAAGGGCTATCCGTTAAATTTAAGACCAAGCTCCTTCCATTTCCGGTACCAAATAAAGCCTTTTAGGATGAAATTTTGCATAAAGGTCCGTCCCTCGAAAACAGATTACTTAGGTACTTTTACTTACGTGTCTAATCAGTAATCTCTTCTTTTTTAAATTCTATGATTTCTATAATATATAAGTCATGAAAGTTTAGACATTTTTACAACTTTCCAATTTGATGTACAAAAGATTGACATGAAACCAATTACTCCAAATTTATCATTACTTTTTTGAGATCTTTCAGTATGTTGTCTGAGTTATGGTTCTTATTTCAACACTGATCATAAAAAGTTCCCACTCTAATGGATTGGATATGGAATCCGCGAAACGATTTTCGAGGATAAGGTCCATTCAAAATACACAGATGAAACAGACTAGCACATTCGAGATATCGGCACGTTGATACCTTCATTACTAAGGGAAAAGTTAGCTACTCTACGCTTTTACGAAACTTTTTTCTTTTCTTTAGCGCTCTGATTGGATACCTTTAACCTTTCCGTTTCGCCTCTGATTAGTTGGTCAACATTGATCTCTCTTTGCCATATTTGAACCTTTGTAGACGTAACGATTGGATGCTGAATGTACGACTTAAAGATTTACAAACTGTATCGAGACGGCTTCATGCTTGCGTGTGAGATTTTAAAATTTAATAGAAGAAACTAAATGAATTAAAAATTTACTTGAAATAAAGTAGCTGATTAGAAAGAGTATAGGGCATATTTGGCTTAAGGACTTTATGGTCTACTGAGCATGGATGAAGTAGCTAAGGAGAATACGAATATGATGTTAAGTATTCATCAGTAATCATGTGATATGGACATGGACATGGACACACGTGACCCACTTTAAAAAATCTCTCCAATTTAAAAACTAAAAAAACTAAAACTAAAAAATATTAATAAAAGCGCTGTTGATATTAATAAGTGTGATGGTAGGTTTTCTTATTTTTATAGGTTATTGATTGATAATGTAAAGTTCTGTATCAATAAAGGCTGACTTAACATGCCGTCCAAGCAAGAAAACGAAATTTTGCCATTAGCGGTATCTCATATAAATAATCAAACTAACTCGCCCAACATACCTAAAGTACCTCTTGTTACGTACGGACACACCGATTCGAAAATATATTACACTAGCCTCAGTCAGCGACTTCGCTCGCATGGAATAGTTACTTTTTGTTATAGTGAGCTTATCTTAAAAGATAGATATATGCTGTCGTGGGATATTTGTTATATAATTTTAAGG
>DWPP01000816.1:0-10071 GCA_018251735.1 Eantis mithridates tamenund
GTATGATGGTAAGTAATCATCATCAAATAAGGGTATAAAAAGACAATTATCAACATCTTTTCTTAGCATAGTCCATATAAGCATAGTCCATAACGCTCTGACAAATTTCAATTGTTGGACTTCACGGAACTTTAACCTTCTGAGGAACTTTAGATGTGCAGTTTATCTCACATGTTTTTAAGTAAATTAACTAACCCAACCTTTGAGTAAATAATATAATTATATGATTTTATTAATATCCACTCTTTATTTTCTTATATATAAGCATTGTGTGTTCTCGCTAAGCGCCAGAACAGTTACTGGCGACGTTACGCATTATTTAGTAAGTATAATTCGTACGTGACACTATACGTATTTGATCACGAAACCCAAATTAAAAGTTCTGAAAAATATAAAGGCTTGAATAAATTACAAAATTATTTAGTTTTATTTATTTACTTATACATAGGCAATTATAATATAAACCATACAGACTTTCAATGTAATCCGTATAAAAAGTCGCAGTATAGTACATAATTGCTCTGCATAACACATTGAGCAACATATTGAAAAAAATATATTTTACAGCTGGATCCCAGGGCAGCACACCATTTATTGATGTTTATGCTCGAATTAGCGGTGACTCCCTCACCATCACTAATCTGCAACCCTGTACTCTGAACTAGGTAATTGGGTATGATAACGAACATGAGTATATCTGAGTATGTTTAGATTAATTAGACCTGATACTGCAGGTTAAGAAATCTTACCCGTGATTAACTTATAAAAGTATTCCATTAAGAATACTATTTTAAGGGAAACGTACTTCAGCATCCACTTTATAAACCAAGAAGGGTACACAGAAGGGTAACCCACAAAACACACGTACTTCTTAAAGTATGATCTTAAATTTTTTGTAGTTGCTCTTAATAAGTCCAGATAAATTAGTTACTTTCCAAGATACTTCTTACGAAGCAACTGTATTAGTATTCTACCGCGATACTTTCAAGATCTCTAGATACGCTTAAAACAAATCCTAATGATTTGTAGGCTTTAGTACAATAGTAGGTACAAATATCTTAGTTTAGTAAATCATTCTCAATATTACTTAATCATACACACAAAATTTCCGAAGAATCGGTCCAACTAGAAAGAAAGAAGTTTTTTCGCTAACTTTAGTTTCACAAATATATATGTTAACAGCACCACAAATAATTATAACAATAAGAAGAGAAAAATAAAATAATAATCTGTTTGTCCTAAACATTTTAACAGAGTTAAATCATTTCCATTCGGCAGAAGAAATATACGAATACATACAAGACAACTTATATGAATTGTGCAAAGAACGTGGATCCAGTCACATTGTCTATCGTTATATTTTAACTTTGGAAGTTCAAAGCCCTGCAGTGACCCTAATACGATAACGGAACGTGGGAATGGTAGTAAGCCTCAAAGGCCGTGGTACGGCTGCGTGCGTGACGAAACGCCCGTACGCAGTGACGTTTAGTGACGAGTCCCGGCGACGTGACGTCACGTACACTCCTCCGTCACGTTAACAATGACGCCTCCATTCTGTTCTCATGCTGTTCTAATTACATCAGATACAAATGGAGCCAAACTATATTTAGACTCGTTAGTGCATCAACTGGATGTACTAAGGCGTAACAAGGGACCTTTGCATGATTGTTGTGTGGAACTGTCAATAAGTATGCAATGAACATCTGTGTATTAATGTTAGACGCACGAAAATAGAATTTATTAAAGCCATATGATATTTTAATAGGGTTATCCGATGACAAATTTTTAAGCCCGAAGAATAAGCGTGATTTTCTTAGGAAGATCGAGACATTGTTTTGCTTTTTGAGAACTTCATGGGAATTAAGTTTGACAAAAAGTTTATAATAGTCATGTTCTTGATTTTATATAATTGATTTTGTATTATTTTTTTGAAAAACTTACGTTTTTGGAAGGGCACGCTTCCGGTTGTTATCGAGAGATAGCAATTATTTAAACTAGTTGGAAATCATATGTATGGGTTTAAAATATTCGCCTGACGGGTTGGCCACTAACCATTTTTATTAGAACAGCGTCGTTTCTCATCTCATCATCAGCGTCTCCACTCTATCATCTATATTAGAAAATTCAATAGCTTCGAGGGACTATGGTGAGGTTAGTCAGACCTTCTCCAGTTATGGCAAGACACCTCTAGTCAGCTTTTAATGTAGCACCATTAAAAAGCCCTGCGTTTCTGTATTTCACATTTGAAAATTATTCGTATAATCACTTAAAAGTAGTTCGGTTAGTGATATTATTATTTTAATACATTTAATGAGTAATCTCATTGAAGACTGTTATAATTGTTCAAAGCAACAATAATAATGTGCGAAACTAATCTTTTGACGACATGACGGCTCAAAACTTTTCACGTTCGAACATGTTGACACGATAATTTGGAAATTAGTTAAAGTCATTAGCAAACTTTATATAATCCTAATAAAATATTCCTAGAACCAAGTCCTGCAAAGCTAAGAATAAAGACAACATCCATTAGCGGTATCGCTTCAAATATCCGTAACAATGGTTTTTAAACATTTGTTAATGGTCACAAGAAGGTAACGTCCGGTTTGAGCGAAAGCTGCCACCTTCGCGTTATTGTGATTATGTAGCTTTGTAAATATTTGTGGCGGACGGTTAGTGGAATCGGGATTTCGGTTTACGTAGCTATTATTTAAACTTTAGCAGGGTGTCAAAGTGTCAATTGTATTTATGGTTCGGACGCCGGCGCTAAGTGCGTCAACGATGCTTACTGAGAAGGCGAGAATAAACGCCGCCCTCATTGTGGTTAGGGTTGACCATAAAGTAATATTTTTTTTTAAGTTAAGTACAAACGAACCCGTTGTTCGTTTGTACTTAACTTTAACCAACCCCAAATAAAGTAAGGGTTCTATTTCATCACTCTATCGATGCGTCACTCCTCCAGACAATGATGGAATACCCCAAAAAAGAGTATTTCACGTGCTTCCTTCAAACTAGGACGCAACAAAGCGAGTACTGATGCTATGGAGTAGAAATAGGTGTAACGGTGGTTACCACCGTGGCAGGTAAGTATAAAGAATTGAAGAATAAGAACTTGTCAGAACATGCCTAAATTATTTAATTTCGATCGGTAAAAACCCGCACACAACCATGAACTGACACACACCCACATAAACACATAAGGAACTAAATAAACTATGTTTATGTCTTTAATTAAAATAAATAAATTAAAGTTTATGCCTAAATAGAAGTCAGATGTAGAGCTGAGCAGAAGTAGTATTTTTAACAACCCTCTTTTATTTACTCCTTTACAATTCTATTATCTTTGATTACTGTATTTGGCCTTCATGGTTTCAAAAATATCGTCGTCATCATCGTCTTGATTATGATAATCACTATCTATATTTAAATAATAGTGTAATGCTGAAGAGTTTGTTCGTCTGTTGGTATAATCGAAGTTAAAAATTGTATGTTATTACTTATTAGTATTCTATGTAAATTAAATTAAGGTAATGAAGGCTCTCCTCTTTTATTTATATTAATCGAAGTCGATTAAGACGCGGTTTTAAAAAGTAGCCCATATTTTATGTTATTCTGGTGTATTAGCTATATTATTGTAAAGTTTCATTAAATCCATTAAGTAGTTTTTACGTGAAAGAATATAACAACATCGTGAAAGAGTGTAACAAACATCCATACATATAAGTATACTCACAAACTTTCACATTTATAATATTAATAAGATATTATATCAATCAGTATTTATGAGAAAAATATTTTTACAATCCTATAAACTTTTAACGACTTCAATTTGCGGCTATAGTATGCTGTACTACTCGGCGTTATGCCAGTGTTCTAATTGTTCTCATATGTTTGATGCTATTATCATGATTATACAGGAATAGCCTGTTTTAAATTTAATTTTATAATTAGCTAAAGAAAGGGTTTTGTGTTGGACGACATCTAACTAATGTGCATCAGTCATGTTTTTTTAATCCTTTCCATCCTTTTTATATCTATAGGCAGGGTCCAGTATTTCATGAAATAAATATATATGTATGAGTTGACAACCCTATATGCGTGACGCGAGATGCGTGGTCGCATCCGATGGACCGATTCCAATCCGGCACATTTAATGGTTTGTTAACAAACGCCACACATATTATTTTGACGTCACAAAACGTTCAAGCTCGAAATAAATATTATTTTATCCAAAAGGATGTAGGCTCAGTGCATCCTATTTGTTAGGTTAGTAAGTATATATTTATTTCTACTATATGATTTTGCCGTCTCGTAAGCTTTGCGTGGAACCTAAAGTATACCAATACCTTAGGTTACCTACCAATGGCACCAACCATTGGTAGGTAATGTTATGTAAAATCATCATAACATTATTACTTGATTGAATTTGTGATTACTATATCTACTAACAGAGCCATCTAACATCACTTAGTGGAGCTAGCGGAGGATCATCTATATCCAGAGTAAAATTAGTTGTTTAATTGCACAGTCCAAAGGAGCAAACGTTTGATTGCACTACTGAAACCTTTAATTTCAATTTTGTTCACACAATCCTGGTTTTTAATCGTAAAGGTCAATAAATCTTTAAGGGTCAGTGAATCTTTTCTTGTTTACTTCAGAACATATCAAATCAACTGGTTCTCCTCATCATGCTGTGCCATCTTATACTGGAAATGGACTATCAATGTTCTATTGATAGTCCATTATTCTTAATTTTTTAGCTCACGTTAAATCTGGTAGACAGATTTTTTAATAAATGACATGAATCTACAGGTCTGTAAGGATAGAGATGTTTGGCACTCCGTGCTCTCTGCCTACCCCGTAAGGGACTTGGCGTGAAGATATGTATGTATGAATCTACAGATCTATGTGATACAGGTAAGAAATATGTTTAAAATTCAAATATTTTATTTCACTGAAAAATTCAAACTTACATTCATTCATATTATTCACCAAACATCCTGTTTATGAATTGAGTATTTGAGTCAGGCAATACAATTTTTTGGATTTCCTGTAGGCATTGATAAAAAACATAATGGCAAGTCATTTCCTTTTCGCTTAAGCAAGTCAAATAATAAATCATACTACCTGAGAATCAATGGGATGACTATAACTTATTATATTAATTTTCTATGCAGTCTTTAATAACCCCTATTCAAATGACATATCGTATTGCTGTCCTGGATTCGATTCCCAGCGTTGCCGAAATTTTAATTGCGAGTTTAAATTTATTTCACTTAGGTATAGTACATAATATAGGTAATGCTTTTGATAAAATTATTAACTCATCGTCCTCAAAATAAAACCCAAACCCAATCCATTTTTCTGTTTAAAAATTAACGGTACGTTTCGTAATAAGAGGTCGAGAATCTACTACTAGGCTATCACTGGTTACTGATATTTCACAAACAAAACGATAAATCACATCGATTGATGCGTCCACTCATGTAAACTGGGCACAATTATTGTCATCTATTGGTAGTAGCTATAAGAAGTCACGTGGAATTCATATATATACCACAGAGTAAGTACGCTGGCCCCTTTTACACCCAGTAGGGGACCACAGAGTAATTTTATGTTCCAAGCATCAGAGGTGTCGATCTACAGGTATTCATATATTATATCTATACTACCAATAGCTCGACGTCAATCAACCAAATTGCAAAGAATTGTTTCGTCCAAAAATGTTTCTCTTTACTTTGACATGAACCTTCAAGCAACAGTTTGAATTGACTCACACGTCAGTGTGGCCATAATTCGAAGGTCTAATTTGAGTTTTCGACACTTTTTAAAAGGAAGGGACGCTACTTATTTATTTACACATTTATGTAAACCTATTACATAGGAATAACAATGGGCGAACTGAACGCCTAGGGGCAATCCCTAGCACTCAACCCTTAGGGGTGTATAAAAGTAAGGGTGCTTGTAACTAAATAAACTACGGACATATTCAAATTTTCAGTCCCCACAAGACTCGTAGCACTTAAAAACCATACAAACGAAACAATGAAAATCGCAGACGTTCCTAACGAGTGTAATCTGGAGTTGTATCTGCATTTAGTGCCGTTGACGCGGCCGGGTCACGATGGTGTTAAGTGGGACTGAGTGCCAAGTGAGGGGTGAGATTACTCCTCAGTAAAATTTTGTTATTTTTATCGTATCATTACAGTTGTAACTAGATCGCAGTTACAACTGCAAATCTGAAAATGAAGATTTTTTCGGAACTAAATACAGCTTACAATATCACTTCGAGATAATGAGTTTTTAAGATCCTTACAATGGCTATTATAGAAAAATCATCATTTCAAAAATACTAACAATTTTAACAAACGTGAAAGATTACTTTTTTCCAAGCCAATTTATGAGCAAGGTTAAAAACTATAAATTGTACACGGATAAAACCGCAGGACATTGCTAGTAATTAAATAAACTATAGAAAATTTTTTCTCAATAACACAATTCTCAGACCCCGTACAAGTCTTCACTTAAAAACAATACAAATAATGAAACAATTAATGTTTTCGAGGGAAAATATCGCCTATGTAACTATGAGATAAATTATTTTTTGAATCTGTTCAAGTTTCAGAAATCATCGATAACGAAAAAACAAAATCTATTATATTAGATGCTATACGATGTTTTTAGCGAACACTATTAATTGTATTAAGGAAGTTCCATGTTTCTGTAACTTACTGCTTCTCTACGTCTCGCTTAATGAGTACCAAATAAGGTTATCAAAGCCAATAAAACGTTTTACTTCTGGCTTAGTATCAGTGTGACAAATTACATTATAATTATTTAAAACATCAGCATTCTATTCCTAATGATTGTCAATCATAAATGCCTTTACCGTGGAATCTCAGTTCAAATCGTTTTTTAAAACAATCAAGCGAATATAAAACGTACTCCGAAACCTCGTTGCGGCAGATATAATTACATATTCGATATCATTCACCACATTAGGTCATATGTAACCGACCAATGATCTTAATGAGTCATTCAATCATTATAGCCACGTATATAGAAGTGTTTCATAAAGTGATATACACAAAAACCGCCTCCATTTTTTTTTATTTAAATGACCAGCGAACGAACGTATAGGCCCCTTTGGTGGACATTCAACCCATTGATAAACAACCGTAAATAAAATATAATTCCATCTGAGGTCGCACATAAATGGTTTGCTACTTATGAGAAAATGGTCGCATCAAATAATCACTGGATAATCCACGCCTCTTCAACCGAAATATATTTGCACGTAAATCGCATGCTTCTTGGCGTGTTTTGAAGGGGCCAGTAGGTCCCTCCCCCGCCAGCAGTACAAGCTATACACAATCTACAAGTTATTCAGGCTAGCAAACGTGCTTAATTGCCCCTTTATGTTGAGCTTCTTAACGACAGTCAAGCTGTTTTTGAGATAAGGAAAGCAAAAAAACTTACACATGTGCTGTAGACAAATTCTTTTGTTTATTGTATCGATACATATCGGCCTGTCAGCGATGGTGCTAACCCGTTCGGTCATAATGAATTTTATCATGAAAAATCTATTAGTTAGGAATATCTTGTTTTTGTATCAAAACCAATTAGTATAGGTATTACCAATCTAATAACATTTTGGTAAAAATTTATTTAACTAACTATCATAGAATATACAATATAGTGAATCAAAACTAATATTTTATTTTAATAAAACATTAGTATTCGCAAAGGCTACATAATTACAAAGGGTACACAATTAATTAAATTGTCCCAGAATCGATATTTTTGCTCTATGGGTAATAATTTTGATCAAAATTCCAATTATTGGCTGATACATACTTTACAGAGATCAAGATAGTTTGATCAGGTATAGACCTGTCCTCTTGAATTTAGCAGTTTTTGCATTTCTTCAACATCGTCTAGAATTTTGTTGATACTGAACAAAACAACAAAACTCAAAACTCTTATCGTTTGTAAACACAATTAGTTGAAGTCAGATTTTTTAAAAGTAATTCCATTACATGAATACATAATATGTTGTAATTATATTAGTACCTTAATAATAAACTACACTTGATATTTAGAGTTTTATCTCTGACATCAGTCATGGGTGTGTATCTGTCTTTGTGTATTTAACCTAATCATAAATAACTTTACATCTTAACGAAAAGGCATTGACTTATATATATTTTCTTATAGAGAAATTGTATCTATTATAAGTCTTTTAACAACAATTCTGTGAATGGAGGAGTACAAAATATGGCACATGTTTAATGTTTACTTTGGAACAGTTACATATGCGTTTGCAAAATACTATTCAAATGAACGCCTGACATTCCGTCATTTTAAAGTCATATTGAAAAGACTTTGTTTGTGGTTTATTCTGGAGATATTTTGGTATCTTAAACTATGGTTGAATATTAGCCACCAGTGATCTCTAGTTCTCTTAAATAAGTAATTAAATAACTTTCCTTAAAATCCAGGTTTCCATTCAAAATGTTGTGGTAGATTTAACTAAATAAAATTACTATCAGTTAACATAAAAATATGTCAAATCAAATATCCAAACATCAGTTATTCAATAATTCTCCATACTACTACCCTATCAAGACCCCTTCTACTTCTTTGAAGATGGCAGAGAATAAACATTGTGCTTATAAAATTATTCCATTGAGATAACAAAGAAACTACAATCATAATCATATCAGTAAGCAAATTACTTTTTTAACTTATCTGTAAGTGGTTCTAAAAATACTTATTACACACTTAGTATGTATGACAACTTGCACTGTTTTATTATATGATACCAAAATATAAATAATGTCTGAACAAAATTACAGATAAATCTATTTACTTACTAATTTCTTGTGGCCTGAACACAGGTGAACAATCCCAGAATAAGTTGAATCAATTTTAATGTGAATTTCCCTGGTATAGCGCAACATAATGGATTGGGATTTTAGGAATCGACAACATACGATGACGCGACCGTATCGACGCGACGTAATTGTTAGAGAATGTAATGTACAATATCTGCTGCAGATTGACTGTCTCTAATAGATACAATAAGTAATAATATGTATATACTTGTAGACTAAAAACATTGTTTATATAAATACTGTTCTTCAGTAACCTTTTTCCCTGTTTGCCAAATAGTACAATGACTCATTAGCGAACTGTAATTACTAACTGGCTAGAAAGAAAAAAATATAAACAGTGACACAGATAAAAAATCTAAATGTAATTATTATACGTAAAGTAAATCCGCAAAACATTTGGCAGTTCGGCAGAACGACCGAGTTTCACCCGTCTATTGGGAAAGCAGTGAAAAAAAGTGAAAGTGCACAAAAGAGAAGGCTTATCGAAACCGGCGGGCGTGCGACAAGGACGCTCGATATGACCTCACCGATAAGGCGTTAAATTGTATTGTCCGCGCAAATTATATTACACGAACTAAAATAATTATCCATTATTCCCACAGTTAATTGTGTATCTATGCTTAAGTATTATAGATGTCAGAGAGTACATATTATTATGGCATGACACACTCCAATATATTATAATTATAATATGGAAGTATTTGTGTGATTAGTCAGAAGTTCAATTACAAATTTAATTAATAAAATTTTATTTGTAGGTATGTGAGAATTTTAATACTTACTTTTCGTTATAATGGTTATAGCTGTGTGGTTATCAACATCAAGCTTCCATTAAAATAGGTTTGAGTTCCAATCAACACACCACTTATTTCTAGAAAATTTTTATAGAATTATGTGCTTATAATATAATTAATCATCATGTTTTGACAATGAAGAAAAACATCATAAAAGCATGTAAGAACCAATATTTTCTTGATCTTATTTTTCAACTAAGTTAATGTCGTTGGGGATCTCATAAATAGACTAAGAAGAATAACAAATACTTAAAATCAAATGTCAAATGAATGGTATTTCACATAACTTTTATCTCCCTTATGCACACATATCTTCACGCCAGGTCCCTTACGGGGTAGGCAGAGAGCACGGAGTGCCAAATATCTCTATCCTTACAGAC
>DWPP01000817.1:0-10069 GCA_018251735.1 Eantis mithridates tamenund
AATGAAGAGGCGGTTATCATTTGATGACCGGTACTTATGTACGGATGTGACGTTAAGTAAATATATAAATAAGCCTGGTCTGGTTATAGGGTACAGTTCGCTGAACGAGGGCGCCCACACGCCCATGTTCAGCGCGGAGGCGGCCGCAGCGGCTGCAGCAGCGGAGGCGGCGGAGCGAGCCGCCATCGCGCAGGCGGTGAGCAGCGCGCCCCCCGCCGCACTGGCGCAGCTGGCTCCACGCTGTTGGCGGACCGTCTATCTACTGCTGGACCTCTACGCCAACATGCCCGACGCAGACACCATCACTCATAGGTATTGTCAACAACTAATACCAACAATATGAACCCTGTACCGTGTACCAGCAAATAAACGCCCAAACCAAAAATTTAATTCATTACATATTAAATTTCTGTTTGTCTGAGAATCAAAAACAAAATCGTTTAAGCTGTTGGACTTTCCGTTACCATATTGTTTGTATATAAAGCCATATCTGCACGAATTTAGCGGCAATATAGACCTATGAATGAATTTAATATTGTATCTTTTTGTAATATCTCTTTAGTTACTGCTTTTATAATAGAATAATTCTTCTTAAAAAGTAATATATAGTAAAATCATAAACTCAACTTTGTATTAAATAAATAAAAAAGATGGTGCAGTATTCGTATTCGTTTTGATCATTACAAAATACAAATCTTGTATTTCAAACATTTGAATTATCAAATACAATAATTTAGATTCCCATAACATAAAATTGTTATGATTTAATGATAATTTCAATTACAGGAACTGCATTTTTACATCTAATATCATACAATAAATTAATCGGATAATATTATACGTGGAAGTATTGTTAATGTAGAATTAATCAAATTGAATTTTTCAGATTCTCAGTATCAACAGAACTGCCAGAAGCGTACCGGGCAGGTCGAGCAGCGAGGCCTAATTCACGCGAACAAAACGCAAGCAATTCTTCTTCTAGTGCTACTGCTATGGGCATAGTAGTTGTGGGCGTCGCCAGGTAACTTTTAATTAACCTGTCCTTCAGTGCATGTTCTAATCTATTTATTTATTTTTATAATTCTAAGCAGTATTGAATTAAATTGATAATAAAAATTGTGAATTGTGAAATGAGAGTGGTATTTAAGGACATGAAATTTACTGTCGAGAAAAAAATATTCTAAAACAATATGTGCATTTGCAACAAGGTGCTTTATGTGCATTTGCAACAAGGTGCATTATGCTACAAAAATTACCATTCAGATATTTGATCTTTTATGTACGCAGAATCCATCGCACACGCCTTTTGGCATCTCTGTCAGGACTGAAATTGGAAGCAGAGATCACATCTCTGCAGGGATCGTTATCAGCGTCGCGAGCACGGCAGTGGACGCTATCCGGCAACCTTGGACGAAGTGCCATTGTGCTGCTTGAGGGCGCCGCCCCTCATCACCAGTGAGTGCATTGTCATTATTGTAATATATTATGACATATTCAAATGTTTACAAAAGTTATGTCGTTTTATGTTATTGATATGTACAGGTGCACTACTAAGTACTTGTTATTGCTTAAAAAGTAGTTTTCATATAAAATTGTTCATAACGTTCAACCTGACATAAGTACATACATATTTAACTTGTCTCTCTCTGGTACGTTATTTTCTTAGCTGAAATCTGTTTTATATTAAAATCCGCCTTAACTCTCCTAGAGTTTTTATCAGGATGAACGTGCAATTTCTATACTCGTTGCAGGACGGTGGTGCGCGTGAGCGTGGGCAAGTCGCAGGCGCTATACTCGTGGGAGGGCGGACGCACCGGTGCGGCGGCGCTGGTGTCGGTGGGCGGCGTGCGCGTGGACCTGCCGCAGCACCCCGTGGCGCTGCACGGCGTCATGACGCGCTCCAGTCGTCAGCTCTCCTCCACTTTGCAGGTATGTGGATTGGATGCAATATTTTCTAAATTAATGTAAACTATATCATGTCAGTGGAATTATTTTTAATCGTTAAAACCAGCATTATTTTAAGAAATTGATTGGAGGCTTGGTAAACGAAAGAATACTTCTTTTATAAATCGACCGCAACGGTTGGCTGTGTGTAATAAGTATAAAATAATAAATATATAACGTGGTTATGCAGGAATTGGGCGTAACGCGTACATCGTCGCGGCTATCGCGTGGAGGGCGCGGTGAGGTGGAAGGCGAGGAGGAAGAGGGCAGCCCTCCACCACCGCAACGGCCCCCACCGGCCCCCGCACCGCCCCGCCCTGACCCACTGCTGCACCCGCTGCAGCTGCACTTCTCGCTCGTGCTGCAGGTACATATTGTTGTGCTAGCCTTTATTTAAAATTCAGAATTCAGAATAAATATTACAATTAATATTGAATGGAGAAATTTATACATGTACCAATTTTAATTATACTGCTCATCGACTACCTGATAAAATATACAGAGCAAAATTATGAAGCTGTTTTTGATACTTATCTGGGTTTTCAAGTAATTTATATAATTTCCATCTTAGAACAAAATTCATTAGAGGAAGAAATATGTTTTGTTTATATCACATTTATAGATTTATCTACTGGGAATTTTATTTGGCACCTAATTTTAATCATATTGAATGTATCACTTATAGAGCTTAAGTATAACAGCGGCACTGCTGCCATCTCTACAAGCTCAGTACAAGATGGAGCGTGTGCAGAGCTCCGGCGTGACGGCCGGCCGCGCGCACTTCACCGTAGACTTGCCGCACCACTCGCTTAGCTTCGTCACCAAGTTACAGGTATACCACTAGTCTGACACAGTGTTAATAACAAAGTCGAAGAGTAATAGCCTACCGCGCCACCTAGGGCTTGGACGTTGGGAAAAATAAAACTTGATCTGGTTGTGGAAAATGGATCTATGGTCATATGGCGATGATGAATTGATACTTAATCTTTTGGCTTACAGACATGTTGGAGTTAGCATTACTTCTGCATTGTTGTTTTAATGGAGATTGTTCCTAATAATTTTATAGGATTAATGCTGGAAATTATGTGCACATTCTTAATGTCTAAATAACAAAATTGATCTATATTTTAGAACAATGTCCATTACCAGGTGACAGAAGCGAACATCCCAGCGGCGGCATCGGTGGCGCTGCCTGCTGTGTCGTGTCGTGCAAGGGTCATCGAGTGTGGTGCTGAGGAGTCCGGGGAAACATCTGATGGTATTTTTTTATCACTCTGATTTAGTTTGCTCTTTTTAAATTATTTTTTTTCTGACAACTTTTTCATTTTTTTTTTTTTTTTGCATCATGTTATATTCTTTATTTTGCGAAATTGTGTAAGTTGCTTATCACCGTTAATAAGCATGTTGCGTCTTCAGCGGGTGCGGCGGGTGCGCCAGGTGCGGCCAGTGCGGGCGGAAAGGGTGAGTGTGGCGAAGGCGCGGTGCTGCGCTCGGGCCGCTACCTTGCCGCCACTGCAGAGATCGGTTTGTTCGAGCACACGCTCTCCACCGACCTGCTCAACCATCTCGTCTTCGTGCAGAAGGTCTTCATGAAGGTATGCTGCGCCTAACTATTGCTCCTACCTCGATAACTTTATTGTGATGAATCAGATTCTATCACAGTGGGATGGCCATCGGATGAGAATGCCTGAAAAAATAAGAATACCTTGAAGCTGGTTTACAATTGAACCAGGACCAATGTTAAGTTTGTTATCCAATATTGTGTAACTTTTTAGGTGATAATGATTTTAGCTTGATTGCTTGATTTTTTTACTTAACTCATTTTTTTAAATATCTTTAGGAAGTGAATGAAGTTGTTCAAAAAGTGTATGGCGGAGAAAAACCGGTTCCACTGTGGAGTGAGGACGAAATTACCTCATCAGCGCTGAGCAGAATACTGTTCTCGCTTACAATAAGGATTAAGGTAATAATTATCTATGTGTATTAATTTAAGTGACTGACATATCAACGCAGAGCCTAGACCACTATACCAAGTAATTTAAAAATTCGCACATTTATTCCTCTTACGACGTAAGCATCCACTAAGGAAGTATATTCCAAAATTCTACCCCTAAGGGGTTCAATAGGTTGTATAAAAAAACTATAAACGATTACCAATTTCTTTGAAACTTTGCATCAAATCACGTGTTTCAGCTTCTTTGAATATTCAATATTGTTTCTGGAAATAAATTTTAATAGTATAAGTTTTTTTACAGTTACATTAACAATGATGTATATTGTATAAAATTATAGAATACTGAAACTTAAACATTAGCTTTCATACGTTCAGCGCATCCAACTAACAGCAACAACGCCGAGCAACTGCGCAGTGCGTCTCGAGACGGGCGCGGTGGAGCTGGGCCTGTCCAACCGCGTGCAGAACGTACACAGCACGCACGCGTCGCACGCGCCGCACTCCAGGGGCGTGGCGGGGGGCGGGGCGGGGGAGCGGCGAGCGGACCTGCGCTTGTTCGCGCGGGCCCAGCTCGACCTCAACCTCAGCCTGGGGCAACTCATACGGAACGCGATGTTTGAGGAGGCCGAGCCGGAGTTCCAGCAGTACGCGTTCTTTAACACTAGAATAGGTAGGCGTTATATGTACATATATTAATTACTCGGCCTGTCTAACCGCGAGAGTTGAGTATCAACAATATATGCTTAATCTTTAAATTATGTTAAATTTGAAAATAATAAAATTATATATAATCAACCCTAAAGTTGTAATATATTAATTTATATTTCAACTTTTTAAACATAGTTGTTTGTGGGCCCTAAATTATTGATTCATACAGTTGTAGATTTTTATGGGCTACTAGGTGTGCCCGCAGCTTCGTTCGCGTGGAATCTCACAAATAAGTTTTGTTGGAACATTACTTTATTTTATAATTATTTTAAAATCTGTATCTCCTTAATATTCCTATCACAGCAATGCGCAACGCTTTCCAAGACGAGATAGTGTGTGGCGAGGACAAAGAAGTGGTTCTGATAACTCTGAAGCGGCCGCTGATATACATCCAGCCGGTGGCGGTCGATAAGGCCATCCTAGTCTGGCTTAACTATAAGAACGCATATGAATACTGGAACGAAAAACGACTTAATCTCAATAAGGAGGTATTGACGGCAACACAGCAAGTATTTGAGAAGGTGAGTTGAAAATTTGTAAAGTTTACGATAAAGAAATGTTTACGATTCTATGCAGTAGTTAAAGAATTTTCTTACACATAAAAAATATTTTTCGAATCTTTGTTTTCTATTAAATACTACATAGTTGTTTTTTTAACATTAGCACTATTTTTTGTTTCTATTTATTGAATTACTAACAAATAATTGTGGTATTTTAGGTAACCCTTACATCGCAAATCACGACGCCGCATCTGAGCACCCTGTTCCTGCAGCTGAACGTAGATGATATTGGCATTTGTCTGCCATTGAATCAGCCACCAATGGTAAGTTTAGAAATCGTTTGTTTTACATTAGGCTGCTGTTAAGTAAACCTTGCTTTAACCTTGTTATGAAAAGACGAATTGGCTGGGAATTTATGTACATGTTGTCGAATTTATACATAATGTACATCGAGCGTCAAAATATTGCATTGTTCAATATCCGGTCGACCGCTTTGTTCGATACTTGATTGATTGAATCCGTTTCTGAACGTTTACTAATTGTCTTCTACTTCTTAACCTAACATATTAATCTACTTAATATATTGATTGCGGCAAGGTGTAATGTGTTGAAGTTCATATAATTCCATTATATACAGACGTCATGGTCACGCATGGCGGCATGTGGGGTCGGAGGCGGGGGCTGCGAGGCGGAGGGGCGCGGCGCGGTGGTGGTGACGCTGGAGAGCACGTCCATCTCGGCGGTGAGCTCGGGTGCGCTGGTGTCGAAGGGGCGGTTCGTAGGGCTGTGCCTGCGCTTCGCCACCGACTTCGAGGCGTCGCTGGACGACTGGAAGCCACGCCCCGATGAACCCGCGCTCAACGTATGTCGCGTGTCCGAGGGCACCTACGAGGTCTGCAGCCGCACTGCCGCTGCTAAGCATAACGGTTAGTGATAATTATACCGTTTCCCTTTATATACCATCAACTTCCATTTCACTAAACAGGGGGCCACATCAATGTTAATTATGCAATGAATTTTCACAAAGCGGTTTCACTTTACTGTCAAAATTTATCTTATATAACTTACCGTACACAATATATCTGTAATGTTTACAATATATGTCCTAAATAAATACCTAAACAAATAATATTAAACAAATAATTTAAAGAAACAAGTAATGCAACTATTTTGTATGGTTTTTTGTCACCTACTAATAAAGAACTCTCAGATTGTAAAAATTGTTAATTCTCAATTGTTTCCATAACTCTCTTCATTCTTCTTCTCTTCATATTTTTATATAACTACACTTTATATAATCTTAACAGAAAACGCAAAATGGTTTCTCAACGTGTCGTGGCAGATGGAAGGTGTGGACATCCACCTAGACGTGAACGTCGGCAAACAACTCTCAGCTCTCGGACACACGCTCACGATGCTCACTGGTATACTCAAATATCTATTTCTGTAAACATATAATATACATAAAAATCGTGCTGTAACCCCACGGCTCAAGACTAACCTGAGTATAGCTTCAGGGTATTCTTTACGTAACAACAAACAATAATTGTTAGATTTGTATTAAATTTTGTACATACATATGAACAAGTACATACTTTAATTTTTACAATTTAGTCTTTTGTATTATTTTCTATATTTTTTAATTTTATTATTTATAGGTTTTGAGGAAGAAGATCCGTTAAAGATGGATTACGAGAGCGATCTTGATGATGAAGCAGACAACAGTAAGGATTCACAGGTAAAATATGAGATTGAAACTACATAATATAATGCTGATGAAGGTTATGTAAAGAAATTAATTAAAACGGCGTAAAGGATTCGATTTGTTGCCCGCGGAGAGACCTCATAACTTGCTGTGAAGCAGGCAAACTTGCTTGCTGCTTGCTTGTGTTTTATTAGCCGAGACAGTGTTTCCGGATGCTTGCTCTTTACCGTTCAGATAATATAAAAAAAAATCTAAAGATTTTATAGTAATACTATTAAAATACCTTTTTTTACTCTTTTTTATTTTTCATAGTATTATGAATTTTCTAAAATCTGGCTGTTTTGTAAGAGAACTTGTACCCTTCCTTCAATTTATCATAATAATTCTATTGTAATGTATATGACAATATTCGTATAATCTGCACAGGAGAGCATAGTCCTCCGTCGCAAGTACACGGAGCACCTGCCCGCGTTCGTGTTCGACCCGCAGCTGGACGCCAAGAAGCGGTCGCGGCTCATCGAGAAGGAGATGACGGAGCAAGCCAAGATCATCAGCGACCTGCGCGCGCTGGGCGCCTCGCACAGCACCGTGGAGTACGAGCTGCGCCGCCTGCACGATCTGGAGGCGCTCGCTTTTAAGGATTTCCGAAGGTCATTTCATACTATATGTTGTGTGTGTCTGCCTCTTAACTACTAAACCTTTATATGTAAAATTTGGTACAGAGATACTTTTTATCTTGAAACCCATTTACCAAGAGAGTGAAATGAAATGGGGATGAAAATTTGTTAAAAGTTACTAAAAGTCTGAGCCGATTTAGATGAACATTTTTTTATTATTTTAGTGGTAAGCAGTTTGATGAAAAATACTAAAGCTACCCAAATTACTAATTCCACGCAGAACAAGGGCCTAGAAAATTGAGCTATATATTACGATTGGCAATATATGTGCTATGATCGTGCCTTATAGCTGGAGCGATCACAATATTAAAATTTAACGCGTTCTATTTGTTTAATTGATCTTTATTTTTAGGGACATGATTCAAAAGCTGCGTCGGCAGAGTGTGCGAGCGAGTTCCATTACAAAGGGCAAGCTTGGACTAGGTTCGAACCGCAGTCAGTCGTTCGTCGCTCCCATACCACCGCATCGATCCGATGTCGACCGCAGGGAGATAGAAACGTGAGCTATGATTATGTTTATATATTGATACAACACCAACAACGTGGATAATGGTAGCGATAAGTATAACATCTCAATGGCAATAGAAATTATGTTAATTTATCATTTGTCATCATCAATAATCTTGGGTCTTACAGAGACTTATAAAAGTTAACAGTCCATAATCCACTAAACTCTGTATTTACCTTTCAGATTTAATGCGGGGTATGGACCTTAAACTACCCATTATGTACCATAGCTATGATGGCCTGTGCTAACACTACCATCATGCACTACACTATGCCTATAAAAGATCATAAACATAAGTCATATCGTTACATTACAGATCATATTGTTTTGTCGTCTGTAGTATATTAAATACACGTATTTATTGAACGTATAAAATAAGATTGTTTTTTTATTATACAGTTTCTTAAAGATATTTTGTATTTCAGCGTGGGTGGACTAGTGAGTTCCGTGGGGTCAGCCGGTTCGGCGGGGTCGACCGGGTCAGGTGCAGCGCTGCTGGGAGACGACGACGCGCGCCTGCAGGACATCATCGAGGGCGCTTCCTGGAGCTCCGCCGATAGCGACCCTCTCTCTGGTATGTACTTAGTGACTCGTAAAAAGTTATACTTAGCTTTATCTCTGGTTGTTAACCCAAATGAATGTTATTAAAATCTCATCGTTTTCCTGCACGTTATAATCAAAAGTTAATTACTCTTTGTGTATAGCACTCAAGAACGAAGAGGTGCAAGTAAATCGTCGTAAGTGCAACTTATTGCTTTCTTGCTTTCCCGTCTTTTTCGCTGCGAAATACATTTACGTATCCTACTGCTGAGGGCGACAGGGATACGGGACTCGCTGGCACGGCAGAACTTGCCAGAATACTGACTAAAACACAGCAGTGCCCTCATCGGTGCCCCCACTATGAGTGGGGCGCCATAGGATCGCTTTCGAAGACTGCTTAACTTAGTCTCAGTACTTGACTCTTGTGTAAGAGTCAGTATTCTACTATATTTTGCAACAATAAGATGTATGTACAGGCGGAGGTTCCCGGGCCGGTTCACTGCGCGTGCGCGGCAGCGGTGGCCGGGGCGTGTCGTTCCAGGCCCCGCCCCCCGTACAGCGACAGAGCTCCCTGCCCGCCCCTTGGCCTGACCCCATTGACCTCAACCCGGCCAGCGGGGAACAGAGGTGAGCCTTTCTGACTGATATTTCAGCAGATTTTATTGTTATAATCCCTTATTAGATACTACTTTCCTAATATCAGGATGATATCTTGCAAAGTTTAATTTAAAATTATGGAAATTTAAACTATATGTTGATAGTATCAGCACAAAAAAGCCAAAGACCTCAAGGTAAAACACTTAAAGAGAAATATTTCAAATATTTGTACGTGGCTTAGCGATACACGGTCGCCGACGGAGTTTGCGGAGGTGTGGAGGAACCGGCATATTTGTTGCAATTTCAAGACGTCTATATCTAACAGTGAACTGTAATAAGATGGAGCGCAAGCAAAACGATATATGAGGAGAATCTTGTGTACGTCAATAATATATTTGCGAGCATATTAATATTTCAGGTGATAAAACAATTCATTAATTTATTATTTCATTATTATGAAGAAAATGAATTAAATATCTTTTGATTAATCTTCTACAGTTCAAGCGGTGCGTCAGAAGGTCAGAGCCAGTCGGAGAGTAAGCAGAGCAAGGCGAAGGCGGCCGAACCCAACATCGACTTCGAGCTGGACGTGAAGGTACACATCAACAGCGGGAAATGTGTGTTACATACCAAAGAACCGGTTAGAGACGAGGAAATCAAGATGTGAGTATTGCTGCTGAATTTTTCAATGATTTTTCAGATATATTTTAATACACTTACATATGTTTAATTTCGTTATTACGTTATGAAATGTTATGTTGAAGAAATAAAGATCTTTAAAAACTTTAAGTAAAATTAAGTGACAACATGAGGCAAAAAAGATTTTCTTAGACATTAAATACGTAAAATGAAGGTTCGCGTTATATAGGATTATATAAATAAATTGCATTAATATAACAATCTTGCAAATACACAAAATTTTTAAAAATGCTACTT
>DWPP01000818.1:0-10068 GCA_018251735.1 Eantis mithridates tamenund
TAATAGGCATATTATTTATATATTTAAAAATTTAAACTATAAAAATAAGTTGCAGTCATAATAGTTACGTAGAAAATTTTATTAGTAATCTGTGATAATACCGTATCTCATAACTTCAGATAACCAGGAGTTTAAAGGAATATGGAGAAACATTGACAAGGATAAGAATGGAAATAACTGAAATCATCGGCTTTTTCTTAATAAAAGGTTTTTACAAATACTAGGTTCTTTAATATTTTACAGATTATATAAGTGAAACCAAAAGGATACCTACTAGTCGTCATTCATAAGTCTAATTAATCTTATGTAATTAACAAATATATTTCATTACATGGCAATTTATTCCTATTGCAGCTATGTACAGCTGTATTTTCAGTATAGTAACAGGTTTTATCAGTGCTTTATCATTCATATCAATAATCAAATGCAATGGAGGGTTTTAGAAAATATCGTGGACACAATTATCGTTAGATAATAGCATCGCATACAAATACATTATACACATAACAGAATAATATCGAAGTTTCATACATAGTTTTAACGTTAAGTATGAAACATACAGTTATATTTTATTGGATAAATGTTTATTTGGATGGCTGTTTGTTACTTTGTCACTCTATTGTTGAATGGATATCCATGGAATTTAGCTCTGAAATAAATTATGATCTTTAATTGGATATGGAGTAATTTTATCCCGGGGAAATATACGTTTGTATGTATGAATAAAGGTAATAAAGGAAATTGTATATAGGATTTTATACTATAACTTGGTATACTACTTTACCTATAGTAGGTAGAGTTAGTAGAAAGTAAGTAGTAGGTGGAGTTAGTTCAGATCACCGGGGAAGGACCTACCGCCACCCTCATAACCTGCCACCAAATAGGCTAATTGCCTATGTTTCGATTGAGGAATTTCCAGACACATTATTTGAGGTGACCTTAGGCCTCCTAGAATTCTATTTGATGTTGTACGTTGGTTTACATGAGCTGCAGTGACCACATGAGGCAACCTGGTGTGAAGTGGTCACTGCAGCCCATGTATTGCAAAAAATTCTAGTAAAAAATAACTGACCGTTACTAATGTCTATTTAGACATGTTTGGCAACACGATATGAGTCATGTCACCGTACGAGATAGAGTCCGTTGACAACATACATATTGTGCTCGTTAGCGAGAAGTTGGACTATTGATAATGACACTGTCCGGTTACTTTCATTGTTGCGATACTCATTTGATTGTAACCTTGTAATTAGAAAAAGGAATATAATGTTAATTGTGCAGGCTAATTCGTATTAAAATCATACTTTCAGTTCTGCTGAAAGAAGTTCAATTAGGTACAAAAGAGCGGATCTTTGTAAGTAAAATACTAAATACATTTTAACATAGTTTTATACTCTTTGTATTACATATATTCGAGTATTACATACTCTTTGTTCATGGTTTATTGTACTTTTAAAAATTAAATTAAATTAAAATTAAAATAATCAATAAAATGCCTAAGTAAAATACATAACGTGTAAATACACTAGGTATTAGTGGTATGTGGCATTACATTTGAACTTTATACCAAATTACAGGTGATAAAAACAAAAATAATCTTAGTATCTTAGTGCCGATTAGCCTACTACTAGAGCAGAGAAGACAGCATTGTAAAGATGCATAAAAGATCAAAACGAAACTAAATCTCACATTGAAAGCCTCCTTTCATCGAGGGTGGCAAACGCAATGAGTTACAAGCTACAATTGTAATTACTACGCTCAATGGGCCGTGACAGGTTGATTCGTTCGTAACGAGCTTACGTACACATTTCATTCACTTGAGGTTTGATTGAAATTTGATACATGCTTTCATTTACTATTCAAGATCAAAGTTTAAACTTATACAAAATCGGCCGATTCAAAGGCACATTACAGGGTTTTTAGTTACTTGATCAAGATTTTTTCCATCTTCCTGAATAAATGTGAAATCATTGTGTTCGTAAATAACGATAATTATAAGAACAGTTCATACTCATAGCCCCATAGTAGGATACCCCGTGTCGTAGGCGCCATGGGCACCAAGTAAGGATTCCAAGTTACCTACATCTAAGAAGTAAGAATTAAATCAAATAATCTTTAAATGTTGTATATCAGTAATTTTCTCAAATAAACAGTTACTTTTATTTATTTATTATTAACAAAATCCACAGCTCTTAAAATTCATAAATGTACCGAATTGGGTATATTTAAGAGGAGACATATTAGGTTTAACAGGCTCGAGTGGGGCTTCATTGATAAATTGATGGGAAGTACAGACTGTTTCATCTTATCACAAGAAGATGAAGGAAGCAGGAACTTCGCTATTCCACTATAATATACAGAAGCATTTAATAATCGATCAATTGGTACGAATTCTTGGAACTTAGTATTCTTTAACAGAGTAATTGTCATCAACTATGTATGTTCTTTGTATCAATTATTCCAATTGGAAGGTATTTGGATGTTTTACTTGACCTCTTGACTTTTCCTATCCATGTGGCATTCAAATTAACCCTTATACCTACCCCATTACAAGTAATAGTTTTTGAACTACGTTCAAATACAAAGCGATTTTAATACAAAAGTTCGAGAAAGCTAATGTCAGAAATTATTTTAATTTATCAGCAATTATTTAAATTAATCAGAAATTATTATCAATGACGAGTAGTTTGTCCTTTATTTAACTATTTTAAACGAGAATAAACTGGAGTAGTGTTTAAATTATCTTTATATAAAAAAAGTTTTTAACAATATATCGTAGTTATGTCATATAGACAAAAGAGGTTCTGTTAATTCTATAATTAAAATTTCGCCTTAACAATATTATTTAAAACTTTACGACTTAAATATTGCGTATAAAAAGCTGTTTATAATCACACAAATTCTAGTTTTACACAAAGCCAGATGGAATAAGTAACAGAAAATAATGCAAAAAATGTTGTCAGGTGACGGGTTCTAATTTGAAAATCCACTTTTGGGCATTAAATTATTTATCGATTTAAGCTAAGCTATAAAACCTAAACTAAACTACTTTGTATTTACCAAAGATTGATCTATGAAAATTTGCTTTGTACCGAAGAGAACAAGGCAGAAATCGTAACTTAGTACTTGAACAATGCACACATACGTCTCAATAACACTCAAATTTACCTACAATACGGCAATCTTTCAAGCCGCCACTCAAGACGGATCTCACTTAATATACAAACTTAGCTCAAGGTCCATTCTTGTATTCTTTTACAGAGATTTAAATGATTCTTTAGTGGAATACAAACAGGCGTCGCAGTGTACGCTATGTTAATAAAGGTTTAGTTAAACAGAGAACTCGGTATAGTAGGTATGCAAGTCGCGTTTGCTCTTGGGCTAGCAAATGACTTGAATGTCTGAATAAGTGGAAGTCTGTAAAGATAGGTGGCAAAAATAAAGCATGTAGTTTAGCTGCAACGAAACTAAAAACTGACTGCATAGCCTGTTCGCCTAGCCTACAAATACGTATATGATTGTATGTCCGATAATATTGTACTATGGTGTCACGACACGCTATTATGTTACTATTTAAGCGACCTGGTAGCTTGCGTGGTATACAGAAGACGTTTACACCACATCCAACTGCGCTCTCTGTTTAACGCAGCCTTAATCTGTATATGTGCTTATATGCGTTGTTCCCACGTCAAATATGTACATGAGACACAGAAAACAATGGGCCCGTATAGTCGGCCCACCCCGAAGCGACTCACAAACCTGCCAACACGTTTGATCAGGTTCATTGGCCTTAATAAAATAATAAGTAATTAGATAACGGACCTAAATTAAGCGTCCTTAAATAATTCTGTGATCTGTATCTCAAGCTAAATTTAGTCTATTAATACCAAGTGTTAGGTAATATGAAGATAGGGAATTTTAAATTATTATTAACTGAGTGGCTTGTATTATTTGAAAGATAACATTTGCGTATCTGAAGAGACATGACAATGTATTGGGAATTCATACAAATAATTATTAACATATTCGAAGGGTGTAATCTTGAAAAATGACAGGAATTTAATTCACAAATAAAACCATAAGGTAGTTACTTTTTGTACCCACTACTGATAATATTTCAATGGTGAACTCACTACCATTAAAAGTAATTATTGTGTCTAATAGCATTTTGGTGATAAAATAAAGCCCTTTTTGCGAATAGCATTTTGATATTACCACAAACACATTTTTAATACAAGATGGAAATTGAATTCTAAGAACTTTTGGAACATAGCGCTCTACGAATAAAGGAAAATACTTATCGAAGATTGTTCCCTTGAAGAAGGTAGCTCTTTAACTTTAAAACATAGACAGGTAATTTAACAACCGCGAGATTTATGAATTTATACTCACGAGATTATCCCTGGTAAATTTAATTTATAAAAACATGTTTTAGGTCATATATTGTGACAATGTAATAATATAATGTTAATTGTATAAAAATGTTCTGGATTTTACCTACTACAAAGTTAAACGTGAAATAAGTTCTTGTCAATTAAATTCTACTTTTGGCCTCAACCTTTCTTATAAGCTTATTTACGATATAACTCAGCACTTTTAATAATTCCTTTTTTTTTATTGGGCACCTACGACTGGAGAAGGCCTAAACCTTACCTACTCCATCACGATGCACTTATGAGAATTGGTGGAAAGCTTTTGAACTATAAAAACTTTTAAAAACTAAACAAAACTTTTTAAACTCAATATATTCTATATTTATCTATATAATAGAATATATAAAGTATATTATTCTATATTACTTATCGGTTAAAAGTTTGATCAATATACGATCGGTAATCATTGATTCGATAACAATGCAACTTCAGTTGTCGCTTGCATGGGTGATTTCTCATTAGTAAAATCGTTTTCCATACCATTTTAGCTTTTCACTAAAATATGTTAACGAAAACAAAAATCAGCGAAGCCGCAACGGCTATGAATGTTTTAAAATTCGACTGCCTTGATGCCAAATCCAATAAATCGAACGATTTTGATAATGAGATAGGTACTAGGAAAATTATGTAAACAATTAAATCGCTTATTCCATGAAATTATAACCAGCTGCGCAGATGCAGTACTGACATGATACATGTACGTGCATGATGTTATTTTGTTTACTCTCACTTATTGATTCTACAAATGTAGGTTAAATTTTCATTTGTACAGCAGTATTCAGTTTGAACTCTAATGAACAAGTAACATCGCACATCGAATTCTTTTCTAGGCTTTTAGAAATACAAAAGAATACTAGTTTATTTTATGATTTTGTAGAACATCAGTTATGGAGAACCCTGTCCTCCTTTCTATGAAATTGGGAATTGTCTCTACTCAACGGACGGAGGAGCTCGGCTAACCCCTAAGCTATTATTGGCTAAAAGAAATACTATATTTCTTTTAGCCAATAATATTGTTTACCAAAAGCTTGAAGTGCTTAAATAGAAATAATTTCCCACATTTCTAACATAGGGTATAGTCTAGTTTATTCGATTGGCTATATATTATAGGACACAGGTCCGGTATAGAGCTCAATGATTAGCAAATAGGTGAAGCCGAATAGGATAATGCGGCGCATCCTCGTTACTCCGAGTGCAGCTCGCGCCCGTTGCCATAACCCAGTTTACATAACAGCGTACATAGAACGACTATGTACCTAGTCATAAATTGTATAAATAATCTGATCCGCTCAGGTGTCAAGAGGATACGCTTTGATACCACTTATCATCGCTTTTGGTTACTAATGGTAATAAAACTAGGTTAGATCAGTTTAGAAAGTTTACAATTAGATTACATAGAGATATTTGGCACTCCGTGCTCTCTGCCTACCCCGTAAGGGACCTGGCGTGTGGATGTACATTACAATTAGATAACATTAAAGTGTGGCGAATAAGGATTTTAAATGTGTTATAATTGAAATGTTAATCTGCTGTTACAATGCAAAAGTATTAATAATTTATTATACAGGATTTTTGAATTCATATGTTTCTTATGACCACAAGATCCCAATTGCAGATTTTTTCCGCTCTTAAAGGATGCGTGAGGGGATTTTTAAGGTATTACAAGTCCATAATTACTTCGAATAAATTTGTTTTTATTTTTAGGAGATAGAGCATAAATCACATTTAAACTTAATTAAAACAGAACTAAAGTCAAAATAGTGCATAATCCACTATATTACTTTAAAGGAAAGTGTTAAACCCACTACCAACCACTTGTGGTCGCGGTGGTAGTGAATACACATAATTGTATAATTTATAATTGTAAATTCTAAATGTCAGCGCATGAAATTTAATAAATGTATTATTTTCGATCTATCCATAAAAAAATATAATATAAAGCGTTATTGTTATAGGTACGTATGTTAAAGTAATCAGAAAACATTCGCTGTGAATGGCTTGGGGCATTCATTATGTAGCGACGAATTTCTCAAAATGTCGCTGAAGAGACGAAAAATACGTTCAACTTTATGTAGATACTATATCACATGCAACACGTACCTAAATACTGTCAAATCACTATGAATTTTAAGAATTTTAGATAAAACAAGTCGAATACGGTACTATTAATCTCATGTAAGTACTTAAAGATTATTGTTAAATGATTATTATCAAGAAACATAATAGAAAAGACGCTTTTTACTACAGATATTTTGATACTTATTTAAGTAAATGTTCCGATGTAACGATTATTTTCTAAAAATTTTTTCTAAAATTAAAGATGGTTAAAAGTACTCACCAAGTGATGCCTCTGGGTCGGAGAGGTCTGACAGAGATGGCACTTTCTGCATGGCTCTGGGCTCCTCAGGCTCCAAGGGCTCGCTTTTGATACCTTCAGTTGCGCCACCGCCCTCATCGCACTGAAAAAACATATTTGTTGAAATTTATCACTATGGTATTCTATGAAATCTAATCAAATCAAATATAATTTACAGTTTTTTTTAGGTATTTTTTGATCACATTATGATAACAATTATTAATAACGATTCATACTCATAGCCCCCACACTAGGATACCATGTGTAGTGGGCGCCATTGACACAAACAAAGACAAAAACACAAACATCCAGAACAGAAACAGATATTTGAACTCATAGTACAAATTTCTGCTCCGCTGGGAATCGAATACAGGACCCTTCGAACGGTAACCCGGCATTGTAACCAGCCAATATAATAAATAAGTTATAGTTTGTTGCATGTTTAAAGTATTGTATAGATAAAGTTTAAAGTATTGTAGCGTAATATATGTTTAGCTGCGGGACATAGCAAAGTTTATAGATTCATACGGCCTGTGAAATGGTATGTTAACAGTAGAGTGCAACAGTCAAATGGTTTGCCGAAATAGATTCGTGCTGCCGTTTTTACCCATACTAAGCTTAAGGTTTATTTAAATATTTTTAACTGAATATTAACTCCATACAATGTAAGCTTGAAATAGTAACAATACCGTTATTTGAAATTATCTGCCGATATTATCCATATTGTAGCAGTAGACAGTAAATTTAAATAGCAGATATCTAGGATAAAACGCAAATTGGTATTTAACTGATACAAAAATAAATAAATCTAACAAGATAATATTAAAATATAATTAATTTTAACAGATATTTATACAAATTTGAATAGCTTTTAGTCAACTAGATATTTATGTATATGTCTATAGTTATCTATATATTATTATATAGGTAGGTATTTTATATTATTCAATTTAAATAGACATTTATTTTCTGGACAAAAGTTCTTTATTCAAATCTCAATTGGGAACAAGACACATTAAACATTTGTTATAACGTATTTTATCGTTTGCACGGTATTATTAGTCCTTAACAATGGGTATGGGAACTGAGTCATGTGCCTACAGACAGGAACTATTTTTTGTACAGGAACGTGTGCTTAGCGTACTTAAAGTTAAATCTCACAGGTTTGATCGTTTCAAGTCAATATTCTATTCACAAAACGAACTCTGTTTCCGTTCGCATCACAAGCATTACACGAGAACTTTAAAAATATCTTTTTTGCTAACAATTCAATGGATACATGTGCCTTTAAGAACCTTTTTCGCGGAAGGTATACTGTAATATGGTAAAATGTATAAGGTGTAAGTGAGAATAGTTTCCAATTATTGTTAAATAATATAAGGCTTATTAAATATTTTAATGCATATAAACAAGTCCTCTACAAATTTATTATATGTATAGATTTACAATCGCTATTTTTAATTTTGCAACAACGTTTTTGCACATTATACGTACCAACCTACAATATTATAATGTTTATAAAATTTAATTTATTCACTAAATAACTATTCATTCACTAATGTGTTAACTAATTATTTTTATAATTTGAAAAACAGAGGTAATTAAATAAATGATGATAATAGACGGTTTACCTACAGAACTATAACTCTTAATAACATAATAGAACGGTACAAACTATTTTATTGATCCAATCGTCCCCAAGTCAGAAGTCAACTAGCGTACATAATAGGGCCCGTAAGATGTATTCATTGTCCCTTCGTACCGTTCCAGATGTGTTTGTACCCATGACACCGTGGCTAATCATGGAGTATATCTGAGTTACTCAATAAAAACGTCAAAATCGAATCAACGTCCCCCTCGGGTCAATCAAGCCAATATCCCCTTACTCTGCCTTCGGGACTCATTGCGATGTTTTGTAAATAATGTTTATTTCTAAATAGAATTTATTGTGAGACTTTCAGGAGTTTCATTAAGGTAGAAAGATAATGCTGCTGGTTTACAGCATTTTACTGCTACAGATGGGCTTGGTCCTTCATAAGGACTGAGAATAAAGTTCTTTGTTCCGTTTAAATTATGACACAGCTTCATAATCATCAATACTAAACATATTAACAAGGTAAATGCAATAGTATTTTAGTGTTTAAGAAAAATTTTAGACCCCTGTACATTTATTTAGAATCCTAATATCTAATTAATTTTCGACCTAAATTTCACTAAGAATCCGGTACTTTTTGATTGATCGATGTCACTTTTTCCTAATATTTTACAATCTTTCATTTAGATACTATAAAAGACGATTCGATTCACATTCAAAGCCCCACATAGGATACCCTGTGACGTGGGCGCTATGGACACACACAAAGACAATTACACTCACAACAAAAACTCAATTTTAAACTCATCATTCAAATTTCTGCGCCGCTGGGAATCGAATCCAGGACCTTTGGATCGGCAGGTCAGTATTTTTACCACTACGCTACAAAGGTCGTCAAATTTGTATAAGATATAAATGCCAAGAACATAATTATTGAGTTACTGGCTTCATGCGAGCGACGCGACGATTAACCTGAACACCGCTGAGATATTTTTACACGGTTCAGAGTAAGGGGTCGGACAACCCCACACTATCTCTTGGCACGTGATTTCTAATAAGGGGCACGGACCTTTGTCACTTAAATAAGTCAGCGAAGATTGATAAACTATTTGTGATTTTTTCTTTACATCTATTACTGTGATAAATGCGTTCAATATTATTCGTTACTGAAAGACGTAGGTACTAACCAAGAATATTGTATTGTTTGGTTACTTTTAACAGCTTTTAGGTCTACTTCCCGGAAATGGCTTATATGACGAGTAAATTTATCAGACCATATCGAAGGGACAAGCGATATTAACCGACTTTATGTTATATTTACGTACAACAAAACATAATTGAAGAATTACATTTACAATAAATTTATGTTTGTTTATAGGTTACGAATAACTTTTTTCGGGTTAAAAAAAACTACTACTAATCATCAACGACTCCGTGAGTTATTCAATAAAAAAAAATACAAATAAAACGTAGTGAAGTTAAGTTAGGTTCATTTTTTCTTGTACAAATTTCAGTATAAAAATGAGTAATATGCATTTTGATAACAGCATCGTAAATATTTATAAACAAGCACTTACATAAATTAAACTGCCTACTGCTTAAAAATGGCAGTGCCTGTGTACAATATTTCTTTAAACTGTTTCTCCTGTAATGAATTCCGTGTACCAAATTGTTAAATAAATAAA
>DWPP01000819.1:0-10064 GCA_018251735.1 Eantis mithridates tamenund
ACGTCGTCTTGTAGAAATTAGAATAGCTATGTATTAAATGTTTTACTTTGTTTTTATTCTGCACTTTAAATTTGTATTAAATTACTGTGTTAATTCTTTTACGACGCGATACGACGCAATTTTAGTGTCTCTTAAAATATTATATAAATGTAATTTTAAATTATAAATGTAATTATTTTTTTTGGATAAGTATCCAAAAAATTTAATTACATTTACAAGAAATACATAGTTAAGAAAAGACAGTCTTACGTCAGTTTTACAGTCAGTTTTACGACAGTAAAAGTGGAGATTTCTGTTTCGGTATAACAAGGGATATTTAATTCTCATTAAACCCTTCATTAAAATAATCCATTACTCTGGCCAAACGCCTTCTCATGCCTTCAAGAACTTTAAAACACTAAGCAACCAGCATTTGTTATGATGTTTTCCTTTCTAGCACATAATGTTTATTTTCTTAAATATGCACAATTAAAAACAATTGCACAACAAGCAAGTGTACGTTAGAGATATAACCTAAAAATTCAGTATAATATCCAATACAAAAGCAACTTATTCAACCCAAGATACCCTTTGTATTTACTACGAGTTAATACTTTGCTAATTATAAATGAAGCTTTACTGCTGTCGAGTACGTGGTGCTCGAAAGTGTCAATTTAAGTCATCGATTCCCCACTTATAGTCGCGATCGATACCAATTTCTTTCTTCAGGTGGCACGTTACTGCGTTCGATGATTAGAGGCGATGCACGCGAGCCGCTAATAATTAATTAACTTACTAATTTTAGTTTGATATTCGATATTACTAACGCCTTCAATCTTGACTTGATAGACAATTGAACTTTCACACATTTTGATCTAAAATGTTTATGTGTCAGGTTTTAGTCCAAACAGAAATCGGAACTAGTATGTAATCGAGAAATAATTAGATGTTAGATATTGGATTTAAAATCAGAATTCGACTTATAAATATTATAATGTACTAGAGAAACTAGATGTTTTTTTTATCGATTTTACAAATAACTAATTAGAATACTAGATGTGCCATAGCTTCCTTCCTTTCCTTTTGATGCTCAAGGACGAGTAGTGCTGATTGATACACATTGGACAAGCATACTGAAGTCCAGTAAGTCAAGCAATTAGTAGAAGTCACGCATCCGTAAGCATTCGATTAATTGCTGATTTAATAAAGTTCATGCAGCGGTCTTTCGAGAATTTGAACCCCCGCCTATTAAAGAAAGTTGAGATTACTTAACCACTAGGAGGTAAAGCGGTGATAGGTACATCACTGTTTAACCTTACCGCAATCATTTACTCTGTCATGAGCACTTAGACTGTGCAATTACGAATACATCGAAGCTAGTAGAAGGTTGGATATAATTGGATAATAGTCCAATATGCAGTATCGTAACACGTGATGTGTCACAGCACCTACATTCTTTCCTATAAAGTTTAATCGATAAAGTAAGAACGTCATACAAATAATAATTAGTTTTCTTTTTAGTTGTTACATTGATGATCCCTACGGCCTAGTAGGTAACATACCAAAATACCATACGACCTTAACATGGCATTGTAGTATTGGGTTCAATTCCCAGCGGATTTGAGAAATTTGAATGATGAGTTTACATTTCTCTTGTCGTTCTGCCAGAATGCCTATGTGTGTGTCTAGTGCATCCACGACATTGGCTATCCTTTTGTGTGGTTGTGTCTGAAACGTTATTTATTATTTTATTGACCATACTAGTGAATCACTTTCTCCTTACAAAAATATTTACAAATTCTAAATAATTATATCATGATAGGTAGATCGTTTTAGACGAAGAAAATTTAATCAGAATCAAGTATCCATTATGAAAGAAAAAGAATTACGAATCCTCTAAAAATGTTTTATGACCAATTTCTTCAAATTATTCGCCGACACGAACCAATTAGACTGGACGCCAAGGAAGCCGCAATTAAAAGGAATCCTCGAATATCTTCCGACTTAATGACTTCTTTGCTTGTTAATTCCTTGTCGCGAAGGAAAAAACCCCAAGTCAGATTAATTCCAAGTGCGAGTCGATTGTTTGCATAAGCCTCGGCACTGGGGAAACATCACCTCTTCGCCACCGGCTTAAAAAAATAATTAAAATTCGTAATCACTCTTGACTCGGCCTCGAGGGGGAATGCAACTCCGTCTTGAGACGGGAGACGCTTTGTGAAATATCGTAGCGGTTTACGCAGACCGTCTCCACCGTTCTTTTCGTAACAGCGAAATTATGTTACTTTTACATTACAAAAATGTATTTATAGCGACAGCTCTCTCAGCGACAGGATCGAAATGTTTATAGATGTTTAAAAAATTCTACATGCACGCTAGTTCGGAAGTTTCCGACTCGCTTCGTTACGGGTTACCCGCAAAATATGAAAGCTCAACTCATCCTTCGCATGTTTGACGGTAGTTTTGAGCCCTCTTAACAACATATTTGGGCATATTTCGATTACCATAAAGCGTTCAATGTGATGTATAGTATGTGCATTCATTGTTTCAATATGACACACACATATACGTCTTGCACACATTGTCGTTAAAACCGCATTGCGATTTATTTTCGGATATTGCAAGCGATAGAAACATGCATAACGAGAACTGATTCACTGCGGTATTGTATGAAGACAATTATTTTAAGAGCTACGGGCACCTCCAACTCCATTTGTGAAGCAATAGAGCCTTCAGCAGCTTTTATTATCATACTTTAAATAGACAATGGTTTCATTAGAGCGGGTCCAGGAACGTTAAGATTTTCGGAGTAAATGTGTACGTCCGACTCAATAGCATGTAAAATAGCCCACAATAGGCAGACATTTCCTTCTTTCATTCAAAAGAATTCGAGCTTATCACGGTCTTAAATTAATAAGCATTCAAGTTGAGCCAAGTAAAAATGAATAAAGCTCGTAACACCGAACAATAGCGTAATAAGGATGGTGCATTTTGTCTCTGAGAGCTCGCTTGCAAAACAACAATAATTCTTGTTCCCGTGAAAAGATTTTCAGCGTTATTCCACTTGAAATTATTATTATTTTTTTCTTGTCGTCGTCTTGCCATTGTCTCGGACTGGAGGTAAGTAATGAAGGAAATTGGGGGTTCTTGGGTTGCGCGGAGGGTAAGATTTGCGTAGCCGACCGTCGGCTAATGCCGAATAATGAAACAGCTTTGAGACGTTCCCGCAGAACGACTCGCTCCAGATTTATTAGATTCGACCAAACGGAATTAGCCAAGTCCGCCATAACTCTCTGACATAAAAATATCGAGACAATATTTTAACTAATGTTTGTGTTACCTTGTTACCTAAATTATATTAGCAAAAATCGCCTACAAGAAATACTTGTTACTAGCAAACAGTCACATCATTTGGTGTCAATAAAAAACGACCTACTCCTAATAAAAATCCCTTAAAGTAGATAAATTACTTCCAAAGTAATATTATTTCGTTATAATATTTACAATTTTACTATGTGATTTTGACACGACTGATTCTAAACAAGATGTTATTTACATTAAAATCAGTAAATAATTTAGTCACTTCACTTAAATAACCTACAGTAGATAATTATAAAGGCGTCAATTTATATTACCTGGAGTAGCTCAAAGTTATCCAGTTTTTACAGAATACTAAAAGCACCTTATTAATAAACATATTTAGTGCTAAAGTATCGGGCAATTGTTTTCTTTTTCCGTCATATGATTGCATAATCATAGTAGGTGCTTGATTCACCCCTTGACCGAGGTTACTCGTGCGACATATTAATACAAAAAAAGTATGGAGTGAAACCACCCCCTCACATATTATTTGACAATATTTGTATCTCAAACGCGAAGTAATAAGTATTCTAAGACTTTGAAATTACTTGTATGATACTCAAAGGTACCACGTTCCACTTATCAATAAGATAGTAAGTTTTTTTAATGATCTTAAAATACAATTATATTTAATTACGACAGTTTATTTAGCACAGAAGGTTATGTAGCAGAGCACTATAATATTTATAAGTTCTGTAAATTGTTCATCACCTGATTACCATAATCAACTTAGTTATTTATACGCAAACTCCGTTATCGCAACAAAAGATAGAAAATTAGATGATGTGAAGCAATATTGGTTTTACCATCGATTTCCTCAATAATTGTTTAACTGCACCCACATCGGGCGGGGGTGAAGCAATAATCCCGCGGCCACTCACGACGTCCCAACTCAAACATTACTTTTGTACTTCCCCATTTCCATATCCCCAAAGCGGTGTTCTTCGTAAACTCCTATATTTCTTGGCGTCATACTCGACCCGACTCACGGACTACCATCCAGCATTTTTAATCTCGTTCCCTGGATCTTCGAAACACGTGGGCACCCGACCCCTCTATGTTTACCTTCCGAAATAGTTTAACGGTAACAATTTGCATCTACTTATGCGCGGTCCGTCCTCGGTTGTTAACTATGCCCTTTTCCGTCTTTACGTTTTTTGCCAAAAGCAATCGTTATCTCTACAGCCAGTACAGTCATATTTATTTATTGGACCATTTCGTAAATTGCATACATAATCTAAGCTGATTTTAGACTTCCCAAATTGTTGTGGTTTTCTTATTCGCGTGGCGTTTGGTGACTTTGGTGAATGTGATATGTTTTTACAATTTTTCCGTATACATGTATTAATATAATTTCTTAGGTTGCACATAAGCATAAAATTTTTGATTTAAAATAACAACCATAGATACTTATCTGCAGGTTTAAATGTGTGTTTTGAATGCCTTTGCACATATCAATAGTTTGCACAGTTGAAAATAATAAAAATTAAAAGGGCAAAATAGGAAATGATTATGTACTCAAAAAAATGTGAGGTTTGTCAAGCAATCCTATGTACACATGAGTGTTCCAAAAAGATATGGGCAGGTTAGACGTGGGCCTAATCGATATCCTTATAATGATTGCCAGAGGAGCTCGCATACGAAATAAGGAGGGCGCTTGACGTCGGAGGTGTCCGGGGGTGGGTGCGGGGGGAAGATATGAGACGATTTAGATTTTTTCCCTCTTCTATTCTTTCGTTTTTTTGGGGGAGCCCCCTCGAAAAGGGTGAGGAATTTAAGACGGCGTACGATCGATTTTTCGCGTATGCATTGGTATTCTCGTAATGTCTTATTCGAGATTAGAGTTATGTTTTTATGCGAGGTGAGCGAATCAGGAAGTTCGGAGCTTGATGAAGTGCGTCGAGCTTACGGTTTGCGGTTCCTCGGCGCGTCCTTTTGAGGAACGATTGTAAAGCATGTTTAAATATTTAACTTACACTAAACTTGTTTAATGGATTTATGAATTTACCTTAGAATTAAAAACTAAAAGTTTATTATTAACATGATTTGCGTTGATGATCCTTAAGGCTCATCGAAATTGTGATATAATTGCAATGACACTAAAAAACATAATTAAGGGTAAAGTGAATAAATCCACTTATAAATTACACCTCAACCAATACCTACTTAAATTAAATGGAAATTCTGAAGTTACAATTAATTGAAACACACCCAAGTAGGTGCCTAATATAAATCAAAAGTATTAAGAAATTCTGAACAGAAATCTAAATAATTACAACCAGGCCTATTATCCGGCGGATGTTTGTAGGCGTCTTTATGGTGTCAGCCGCAAAATTTAAGGAAAAAATAAAACAATATTTTCGTTCATTAGTAGATCACCGGGCCGCGATCACAAAAGCCAAGGCGCGAGCCCGTCAAAGGGGCTAAAAGCCTCCAAGTCCACAAAAAAGTCTCAATTAAAACCCCCACGGAAGCTTTTAGAAGGTAATCCTTCAAATTGTTTCCAACGCCCCGTCATTAGCACGGAAAGTGTTAAAAAATAAACTTTTTAATCTTTATTACTCGACGACTGCGCTAAACGGGTTAAATTATTATAGGACAAGCGCTATCTCATTTTTTATTCTTTAACCCTTTGCTGATGTAATTTATTGGTGTCTGGGGAGTTTCACTTTGAAATTTAGTCTATAATTAATGTTCAGTTCACTGTCTTAGAAGTCGAAGGATGGTACCGAGTTCATTAATATTTCTTAACCTTAAACATTTTATTAAGACTTTGGTTCATTTGTTTATAAATTTTAATGATGATAAGTTAATTATACAGGTAACAAATTAATATTGAAATCATGTAGTAATTTCTTTTAACCATAGACTTTTTACTCACTATACTTACTTAGTTACCATACTTACTTGTTTACTTATTGAGAGAATCACTTAAACATTTCTTTAATAATTTACAACTTTTAGAAGTAAAACAATCTTCTTTAATTTCAATTAGTTTTACCTACAGTTGAATAATACATGTAGCTACAGCATTCCGAACAGGCTAACAAACCGCAACACCGATAAATTGCCTCCTAATTCAGTATCCCCAATTTGTATCACAAATACAAAACTGGATAACTAATCTGAAGCGAAGAAACTTCACTAATTACACGAATAAATCCAAACAATTCCCCGCCAACTCCGGCCAGTAACAGAACGGTTGAATTAAAAAGAAAAAAACATTAACAGACGGAGAAAAAACATTTCCTTGACAAGTTTTATTTACCACAAACATTGTTACGAAATCGGTGCCAGAACGCTGCAATGAAGAAGTTTTACGTCATTAAATTCATTAATTAATTCAAATTAAACCGCGAGAAAAACATTTGCATGCGCCCCCTGCTTTCTTGTGTCTCGCCAAACGAAAAGAATCCGAGTCACTCAAGATTTTTTCTCGCAAAAAATCTTCTAAATGGAAATTAAGCGCTAAATAAACCGACCGGTGTTGCCCGGAATTAATTAATACTTTGCCTTGTCTTGCAAGTTTTTGCCCCCTACATTAGATATCATTGCCGACACTCTGAGGGTCGAGGGGAGTGGCTGCACTTTATAATGGTGTAATAATTAAGACAAAGTCTCTTGTTTCGACGATAACTCTCCTAATTATTCGTCTTCGGGTCGTGTCTCTTCGTTTACACCGAGATTTTATGGTTTGACAATTTGTAATTGTGTAATCGCCTTCTCCGCCGTTTATACGCAAATTCATTGTTTGTCACTTCTTCGAACTCGTCATTTAAATCGTTGGGAAATTCTTGACTTTTTTACAGTCTACATTGTAAACCGTTTGCTACCTTGTGTGAAACAGTCTTTATTTGTCGACAAATTACTCCTGTGTAACGCGCACGCTCACTTTAAAAGTGCCTCGAAATCGGTTTATCTACCGCCTGAACAAGGAATTTCATGGTTATTGAAGGTTGTTTAGCTTTTTAATTAGTGCCTCGACGCGGGTACGTCTTAAACACGGAATGTCGTTCGGATTAGGGTCTCGCAGCCGTTAAAGTAATTTGCTTTTAAAGCATAGTTTACTGCCCTTCATTGTTTTACAGCCGACCATTTCTATACATTGAAACGAAAGCTCTGTCGTGCAACTTTAATGCGATAAAAATTGCCAATTAGTAAAAGCGGATTGATTCAGATTAAAGTGTACGTCTTGACAAACATTATATTAACCCCTACGTCTTCGAGGCGCGAGCTTACATCACGAGTCGCGAGAACAAGCGTGAAAGAATTAAAAAATTCCGCACACAAAATTATCTCCGCATAAACGCCATGTACGAGGCTCGATCTGATAATGTGGCCCATTAATTTGAACAAAGTTCGCGTCGACACACCGCCGTTCGCCTTATAAAGGTGAGGCGACAAAATTTATAAGTTCGATTACTTTAATCTCGGTTAACTTATGCGAGTACAATTTCAAAGCTGACAAAAGAAATGCACGCAATAAATCTCGGTTCTCTTATCTGTTAAATATACCTGTATTGTTGTAAGGGGTTGTCGTTGTCTAATCTAAAACTAACATGGGGTAATTAATTTAATGAAGCGTCATTGTGAAGCACGCGAAGTTTTTTGATCGCGTGTGACCGGCACGAGCTTCCAACGTCCGAGTCGGCTTTCGGACGTACAAATTTGTAGAAGCCGCTCACATGATGTTAGCTTACTAACTAAAACAGTGGAAATACACCTTACTTTGCCTTCAACAAAACAATAATTTATAAACTTTATTCTTTATCCACGTTTCTGACAAGTTAGAATTACTATACAACACAGCAGAGAACGACTCAAGTTCGATGGCCTCCGCGCATCGCCAAGATGCTATATTTCGCTCCTCTCACAATAGAGCGGCTTAAAAATCAGTTCTTAATCAGTTTAGCACTAATGAGGGCGATATGAATTGCGCTCTTAATCCCCGGCTGGGAGGCAGGGTAATAAATAAAGGTATAAAAGCACGCGCCATATTTCTCGATTAAGTGCGAAAGTGAGTGCGTTCGGCGATCGGTCTCATGCGCGGCGGTGGTAGGCACGTCATTACCTGTGCCGATTGGTCACGCGAATCAGATGCGCGCTGTCCGCACAATTATAATCAAGTACGGTATGGCAGTCGTAATTCTAAAGTAATCAAAGGTTTAGCCATCTGTTTGCAAATACATAAGGCCCTTTGCACACGGCGATGTCCACAAAGCACGGGCTATACGGTTGTAGGTTAAAACAACAGGTTGTGAAGAAATGGGCTACTCTGTCGACAACGGCCCACATCGCTTCCTAAATAAGAATAATCTACTACAAATATGACTGAGTGACTGCACTATGGAGATTAAACTGATTCGCTAAATTGAAAAAGACTGTGATTGAAAGAAAAGAGAAAGCTCTTATATTATACGCACATTTTTGTTTTAAACCATTTTTATCAAAATGTTTACCACTCAGTACACTTTCCCAGCATACTTAGGAGACTTCATTATATTACAGTATTATCTTATACAAAGTTCCTAATATTAAAGCTGAAGAGTACATCTATTTTAAATACTCGCTTCGAGAACAAACCTAAGCCTATAACCTGAGTATATTTTAGTAACAGGAGGTGCGTATTCGCAGACTGTGGGATAAGCATGCTCTGCAATGTTCGATTCATTTCAAAACATCAACAACACAAAAATGGAGTTGCTTATAAATATTATAGGAAAAGTACTCAACTCATATGCAGAGGCTCCACATCGGCGTGGCGAAATTGCAAACTGTCTATTTATGGTAGATACGCCGCGTTTGCGCTGATGACGGCGTCATTGTCATGTAAGCCGGATTTACATTACCGAAGCCCAACTTATTATAGGCGAGCGCAAACTAATGTTGACTCATATAATCTTCAGCTTATTTCGCGAACAGGCCAAGTGCAAACACAAATCATCTAATCAAACGACAGACAAGTTCATTAAATATTTATTAGCAGATTAAATACAAGATTTAATGGGCAGGTACTTAGTAAATTCCGATTAAAAAGTGGTCCATAGCTATCTATTGTTGACACTGTATCTCCATAATCCATAGAAAGCTTCTTACCATAAATAATGCGTGTACTCTGCTAACTATAATAGCGGTTGTGCGTAGGCGCTCGGATCGACAGGCCTATCCTGATTGTAAATCAGGGCTGGAAAACTATTACTAGTATTGCCGTCTGACTGATGTTTGGACACGGCCAGGCTGTGTTCGAATAAACACCTCTGATTCATGCATTGTATTCGTTTCGTAATGTTTTCTCTAATGGCATTTAGTCCACGCTATCACTTTACAGATATCGGTGCGGCGTCGCGACAAAATTGTCACAAATGGATCGAACTATGTCGTATTTATTGTTGACAAGAGCTTTAAATACTTTTAATAAAATTGAATATACAGAGGAAATATAATATGTTTGGAAATAAAATCAGGTTTAATCTTGATGTAATTATACTTTAAAATAAGTAACCATCATATAACCACTTCACAAATTCACTTGTTTTTTGTTTCCACTAGTTAATTAAATAGAGAATAAAGGCATCTAATCTGCGATATAGGAAATAAGAAAAGGTGAGTAAAAAGTAATATAAACTTAAAAAAAATATACAAATATATTGTACGGTCCCAGTTAGTCCCGTACGAGAGTTGTGAGTGCAATTAAAAGTCGTAAGTTGATTGAAGTAAGTTTATTG